>JAWPHD010005166.1:0-169330 GCA_037043455.1 Cyrtodaria siliqua
AACAATTGCGCATGCGCATTCAAGATTTATTACGAGCGGGAAATTCAAATGATAACATGTTATGTTATTTCTTTGAAAATAACATGTTATTGTCGGTAATTTAGGCCCAAGTATTTAAACTTCGAAGAGTTTCCACTCGCTATTAGCCTAGTTTAAATTATAACGCCACCGGCGTGAACTGGATTATTCTGCCGAGCGACAATTAATGACGTCACCGTTTAGAACGCGCGCTTGGAAGAACGTTGTACCAAACCATGCGGCGTTCATAAATGCGCAATAGTAAGTATTTTGGAACGATTACTCAACAAATTTCTTGCATAAATACAATTCTATAAGTATTGTTTATTTCACTAAACACGTCACTCGTCAATTTCTGTTTTTTTCGATAGAAAATTTGGTGTTGAAAGTTCGGACTACAATTTATGGCTGATTATGTCATCAATTTTCGCGAACATTCTATCCTTCGAAATTCCAACACTGAGCCCAGTCTGTACGTATTTAGCCATGTAGCTATAGAAAACTGTTCATTCCAGTTTCTTTTAAATGCATACTTTCTGATTTAAACAATGTGGTGAAGACTGTTTACGAGCATAAACAAAAAATGAAGTGGTTTTACGACCGCGGTTTCCCAAATTAAATCATTTGACTCGTCACGGAGTTAAAACAAAAGTTAATCTGCTTTATATTATAAACACAAGATATGCTTGCTTATTAAAACAAAGAAGTGTATCAATATAATGAGAATTTTCAAGAAAATAATGCATGTTTACCGAATACTGTTTTACTATGTCAGTTGACGGTTGGAAAACAATCGGCAAAAGTAGTAGTAAATTCGGATAGTATATATTTCGGACAAAATGTGTTTGTGTTCTGAAACAGATAAGGTTCTCTTTTTATTTCAAAATATGCAAGTACCAATATTAAAGAATCCATTATCAAATGAGTTTTTAATTATAGGTTACATTTAAAACTTTTAAACTTTAATAGGGGGAAATTTAAAGAAATAATTATAGGACGACTTGATTATTTTTAGAAATTATTTGCCAGTCCCAGACAGTGTGTTCATTTGCTTTACATTATTTTAAGCATGGCATGGGTAGTTGATATTATTGTTGCCAATTTAAAATAAAATTAAATTTCAAAATTTGGGGAGTGATAGGGAGCATAGTCTACAATAATTGGGCCTCTGTACGCCATTGGGGCTTGATACATGTTCCCAATAAGTTTAGCATACTTTACTTTGAGAATCCGACCCGTGGCATATATTGATCAAACTTCCTGTTGACTTGTTTGTCTCACAGTGTTGACATTTCTTTGTTTTGATAAACATTTTGTTTACGTTTTATATTTCGGTAGGCTTAAAAGGCTGAGCAAGATGCTGTGGAACTGCAACTGTTTGAGGAGACAAAAACCATGGCTGTCAGAAGGTATAAAATTGCTGGTTTATATAAAATTTGGTATAATTATAAATGTTGATGTTAAAAGAATATGTGCTCAAGTTGGTAATGTAACAAAAGATTAATTTAGTTCAAACGATTGAATTGGGTTTTACGGCGCACCAACACGTGAAAGGCTCTATGGTGCCTAACAGGAATGAAATGCCAGGCTCATCCTCTTACATCAAGATAAAATATGGAGGATGGGCCGAAAACACTGCAGCTTCAAAAACTAAGTTGAAAGCGCATATATTTAACAAGATGGCCAAACGGCCCTGAATGCATACCTTTTGTAAAAGGTGTGATAAAATATTTGGTAATCTCAGAAAAACGTTTTTTTAAAGATTTTCCTAATAATAATTTATACTATTTAAGGCAGCACACGTCACTTGATGTATTATGATTTTAGGAAAACTATTTTCAGATTTAGGTTTCTTGTAGCAGCCAAATATGGTGTGCGGATGAGGTGGGAGTAGCTGTCGTGGTGCATAGATCAAAGTATCAGTAGAAACACCTGGCCCAGCTATTAAAGAAGATTGTTTGGAAATGACAGTCTACTGACGCTGTACATCAATAGGCAAGACAGACAACGAGTATGTATGCATGGGTTTAAAATCACTTTTAACAATGCAGTGAGCTCTAGGCTCAACTTATATAGGGCTGCCACATTGAAATTATCGTGCAGTAGAAGTCTTTGGTATGAACCGGCTTGGGATTGAACCCATGACCTCCCGCAAGGGAGGACACTCTACCACCAGGCCTGGCCGCAGTGTGCAAAGAGAGCAATGTCTCCTTACTTCAAGGCCATTAAAAGTAGAAATCAATGTTATTTTTATTTTTGAAGTACAATTTGGAATGGAAATCAAACGATACCATCTGTTTGTATGTGTGTCTATCTGAACAAATATTAAATATTCACTTTAACTTTTTTCATGTTTTAGGTCATTTTCAACACATGTAAGGTTATATATGACGGTCGATATTTTGTGGTGGAGGCAGCCACTTTTCCTGGGTAGAACCAGTACTGTACACCTCCCGCCATCTGTAAGAATCAACACTTGAACCTGCAACGTCGTTAACCATTCGGCCACGGAGACAATTAGTCCCAAGTCAGACATGTCAAAGGTCAAACTTTATGTATAAAGCTATAATGCTATGATTTTCTTACAGTTAGAGGTATTTCAATATTGCCATGTATCGGTTTAAAGCAGTTAAAAGTAATGCATATGTATTAATCCCACAGGTCAGATATTAGTCTCCAGTTACAAGGATGATTAGATGACAGATGAGGTATTGACAAGATTAGGTGTATCAGAAATGGGAAGTACAAGTCGAAAAATGCAGAAGTTAGAGAAGAGACAAAAAGGACATTGCAGCGAGTTGACAGGATTTGACGGCTTAGCAAGCACCGGATCAGTTTTTCTAACAAGCCTATAAAATTAAATTAGAAATTAGCACGAATGTGAGATTCTGTTTTAATATCACATAACAATTAAGCATATGGTTGTAAGAACTAAAACTTATAATCACTTAGTATGAAATTTGCATATTTTCAACCATCAAGGAAAATAACTATTAGATAGTAAGCCAAATATAAATTTTACTCATTAATTGTCTAGTTTCAGAGTTTATTGACATTAGGACATATTGCAGTATGTCTCTTTTTATAAAACTTCAACCTGTAACCTAACATAGGTCACAACTTGCCAAAATATTGACCTATGGTCATGAAACTTTATACAGTTCTTCCCTATCAGTTTTTAGCTTTACTGGCCATAGGCCAGCAGAGATTATGGGAATGCGAGATTATGGAATGGCGAGTCGTCTGTCCGTCCGTTTAAACTATATTCTTAAAATTTGTTGTATACAATCATATTCATAAGGTAATTGAAAGAATTTTAAAGCACCTGTGTATATATTATGAAATACAAAGTTTGGCTGAACTGTTAAACTACAGTTTCTGTCTTGTCTTTTCAGTAGTTCCACCTAATGTAGGAAACAAGTCGGTAAATGACCTTCCTGAATTGTAGATATGTTTGTTTGAAACATGTTGGGGGAAGACAGCGCATTTTAGGCTATACATATTATATGAGGGTCGATTGTTTGTGGTGGAAGCAGTACACTTCAAACTCAGCATTTTTATGCCCCGCCACAAAAGTGGTGCAGGCACATAGTGTTACCCTTGTCCGTCCGGACGTACGTCCCGTTTTTACATTCAAGTTTTGTATTACGTCAATTCCAAAAGCCGTACAGTTTTCAAACTTCATACACACTTATATCTGTATGGCAGCGATATGTTCTTACCTAAACAGGTCAATATAAATGACCTTGGCCTACTTTTTACACTTCTTTAATTTACATCGAAGTTCTACATTCAAGATTTTTTTTACATCAAAGTGTTTTGTTAAGTCCATTTCTCCAACACCAGATGCCTTAGAGCTTTCAAACTTTACAAATGTTGATAACTATATGACAGCAATATGTTCCAATGAAAAGTGGGTCAATATGAATTACCTTGACCTACCTTTGGCACTTTGTTAATTTACATTAAAGTTTTTTATTAACTCAATTGCTCATATGTTCCTACCCAAATCAGGTCAATATAAATGACCTTGACTTACTTCTTACACATTAATTTAGATAGAAGTTTTACATTCAACTTTTTATTATGTCCATTACTCTGATATCAAAAGCAGTACAGCTTTTAAACTTCATACACACATCTATATGACAGCAGTATGTTCCTACCCAAATCAGGTCAATATAAATGACTTTGACTTACTTTTTACACATTGTTAATTTAGATTGAAGTTTTACATTCAACTTTTTATTATGTCCATTACTCTGATACCAGAAGCAGTACAGCTTTTAAACTAAATACACATTTACATCTATATGACAAATGTATGTTCCTACCCAAATCAGGTCGATATAAATGACCTTGACCTACCTTTTCCACTTTATTTTACATTGACAGTTTTAGATCACCTGAGTTGATCTCTAAGGCTCAAGGTGATCTATTGGGATCACTTTTCGTCTGTCGTCGTTAACTTTGGCTTCAAAACTTCTCAGAAACCGCTTGGCCAATTGTGACCAAACTTCACATGGATGATCCTTAGATGAATGGTTTTTAGATTTGTTAAAATTAGTTCAGCGCGACATCCAAGATGGCCGCCATTACCATATATAATCGAAACGTTACAAAATCTTCTTCTGAAGAGCCGCTGGACAGATTTCGACAGTTTTTCTTTTAAAATGATCGCCAATGCCTAAACTATCAAGTTTGTTCAAATAAAGTCGCTGGGCTTAAAAATGGCCATGCCCTGGGGGTCCAACATTTGTATATTGAGATTTTGCATGTTTTTCATAGACTTGTATAGGAAAAATCTTCTTTTCTGAAACCACAAGGCACAGAGCTCTCATATATTACAAGTAGCATCAAGTCAGAGGTTTAATATTTTGCATTTACTATGAACTTATGGTCCTTTACCAGGTGACCTGGGGTCAAATTTGGCCCCTTCCCAGGCGTCACAGGTTTACATAGGAAAAATAAATAAAATCTTCTCTGAAACCACAAGAGCCACCAAATTTTTGTTTAAATGTTGAACCTGGGGTCACATTTGGCCGCCCCGCCCCAGGGGTCACATGTTTTACATAGACTTGTATAGGAAAACACTTTTAAAAAATCTCTTTTTCTGAACTGCAAGAGCCAGAGGTTTACTATTTTGCATTTGCTATAAGTTTATGGTCCTCTACCAAGTTTGTTCAAATGGTGACCCTGGGGTCATATTTGGCCAGTCCCGGGCGTCACACAGTTTAACATAGTTTTATATATAGTAAAAAAATTAAGCGTGTTCTTCTCTGAAACTACAAGAGCCAGAGGTTGCATTTACTAGGAGTTTATGGTCCTTTACCAAGTTTATTCAAATGGTGAACCTGGGGTCACATTTGGCGGGGTCATGTTTTACATAGACTTGTATAAGAAAGAACTTAAAACATCTCTGAAACCACAAGGCACACAGCTCTCATATATTATTGTATGTAGCCCCGGGGTCACATTTGACCAGGGGTTACACTCTAGCACCTTCATTTTGTTTTTGATCTTTACCAAACTTGGTCAGTGTCTTTATAGCATTTGTTGATTTACATATACAGTTTATATTACTACCAAATGATTATCATCCCTTATTTGTAAGTAGTTTTATCTTTATATACTTACATTAATTTTTAATTACTACTTCATTTCTTCATCTTTCATCAGTTTTTGCACACAATATGACCTATTCATGTGTTGACGTGCCGTAAAACACCATTCATTCATTATATCAAGTTTGTTAACACAACAGAGGCCACATTTCTTGAACAATCTTAATCAAACTTCCACAGATTGTATATGACCATAAGATTTTGAAGAAGTTTGATAATGGGCCAGTACTCAGGTGATCGATTTAGGGCCATCTTGGCCCTCTTGTTTATCAAGTTAATTATTCACCTACCAAAAGCCTTACAGTATTCAAACGTCATCTATATGGCACCATTATGTTCCTACCCAAATCGGGTCCATATAACTTGCCTTTTTATATTACACTTGACGTTTTGTTACTCCATTTTGGTAGGCAGAGGGGTAGAACCGTCCCCAAATTCATGTTCATTTTATCATTTTTTGTTCATGCTCATTAAAGGTCTTCATCATTACCCCTGCATTGTTTCAGGTGCCATCTCACTCATATCACTAGAGCAGTGGCAGAAAAACTATTAACGTGGCTCCAGCGTAAATGGAGTGTCCACAATAGAATTTGCAACAACTCTGCAGTTCAGAGTGAGAAGGTTCTAGGCCCGTTCTCCATATTTTATCTTGATGTACATGGAGGATGAGCCTGGCATGTTCATTCCTGTTAGGCGCCATATAACCTTACATGTGTTGGTGCGTCTTAAAACCCCAATTCAATTCAATTGTTAGCAACTGATAACCCTTTAGGGGGGGGGGGGGGCATTCATGTCCCTTGGACACATTTTCTAGTTAATATCTAGGCCAAGGAGGCACAAGAATAACCAGCCATATATGCTAATGATCCACTCCAATAGACTATAAAGCCACTCTATTTAACTGCTATGCAAAATATCTCCACCATAAACCCACTAGATTGTCCACTCCATTTAACTGCTATGCAAATTAGCTCCACCACAAACCCACCACTTTTTCCACTCCATTCCACTGCATGCAAATGAAGTGCACTCCAAGTAACTCCAGGCTCCACTGTAATTCCACTCCTTTTCAACTCCAAATAACTGCATCTATGAATATTGATTAGGTGCAGTGGAGTTGCAGTCACATGGAGAGGAAAGTGATGTTTCAAATATTTAAATTAGGTGCTTGGGCAAAGAAGGTTCCACTACAGTGGAGTGGACCAGGATTAACTCTCATTCAACTGCATTGACCCACTCCATTTCCACTCTAAATGCCACTGCAAATCCACTCATATTTCGCCTGGGGAGCCAGTTGTTGCCATGCCTTTTGGGAAACAATAACACATACACAATTTCATATTGTTATCTATTGTAGTTTTTAAAATACCACATTTTCCCATTCATCAAAGCTCATCGCCACCTTAAATTAACTTCGCCAAAAATTAAAATAAAAAAATAAATAAAATAAAATGCCTACCTACTTACCCAATTTTTTTCAGCAATGTTACAGTAAACACAGGTATAATTTTATTTGGCCTAACTAGTGGAATATCGAAAATATTGAATGGCGTTATTATACTCCCACACTGCATGTTATCATATGTGATAAATAGATTAATTGTATGTAAAATGTAACAAATAATGCATTTTGTATTAGAGGACCCCCACAGTGGATTACAAGCACAGCTTATTTAAACTCTGGATCCGGAGGTCACGGTAAACCTCACTGGTTTCTGCAGTGTCACTGACATTGCTGGGTTTCTGCAGTGTCACTGACATTGCCAGGTTTCTGCAGTGTCACTGACATTGCCAGGTTTCTGAGTGACACTGCTGGGTTTCTGCAGTGTCACTGACATTGCCGGGTTTCTGCAGTGTCACTGACATTGCCGGGTTTCTGCAGTGTCACTGACATTGCTGGGTTTCTGCAGTGTCACTGACACTGCCGGGTTTCTGCAGTGTCAGTGGACAAGACACTTGCCAAACCCTCGTTCGTCGAATGGGGATGTAAAACAGGCAGTAAATGTAGAGCACGGTAGCTTGAATGTACCCTTCCGTTCTCTGGGGTGGCTTGAATGTACCCTTCCTTTCTCTGGGGCGGCTTGAATGTACTCTTCCTCTCTCTCTCTCTGGGATGGCTCGAAATAACCTAACATGTGTTGATGAGCCGTTAAACAACAATTATGGAATTTTGGCAAACACCAGTAACACAGTACTTGTAAATATCCGTTAACCTCTGTAGCATATCCGTTTACCTCTGTAGCATATCCGTTTACCTCTGTAGCGCATCTGTGGCCAGGACAATCAAGACGCTGCATCTAACACTTTCTCGCCTCTCACCGCAGGTTCAAATATTACTCGGAGCTGGACTTGTCAAGTAAGAAAATGTTGATTCTTACAGGAGAGATATACAGTACTGGTTCTACCCAGAAAAAATGGGGTGGTCAGCCTCTACCACAAAAAAACAACTGTCATATGGCCTAAAATGTGCTGAAAATGACGTAAAACACCATTCAAACAAAAATAGTTACTGTAGTGGAGGTTCTATGTACCATATATTGTGAAATAGCCTATGGACCTATGTCCATCTTGGCTTTTCTTTGCAACTCACTTAATTCTCAACTGTGTACCAAAACACTTTCTTATAACCCAGCCTTGTGCTTGTAACAACCTCCACTGATGTGGGTGGCTTTTTTTTTTTAATTTTCATGTATGTTTATTTACTTATTGTCATAAAGTAATGTAATAACCATGACAGGGATAATAAGGTGCATCCTGTTTTCTGGTCTGTTTTAAAGGCTGACTTTCAATTCTGGAATTTGAACTCATTATCTTGATATGAAAATACAACTCATGAAATTATGGGTCTGGTGGGTGGGGCATGTGTTTTTGAATGGAATTTGGGATTTGGCTTTATTAAGCTTTCAGCCACTTGTTACAACAATCAAAGTATCATTAATATATGAATATTAACCCTTAACCTGCTATATATATATATAATGGACTGTTCTTTCTTTGAATTAAGACCGTTCCATTTATGTGACAAAGGGCTGTTTTGGGGAAAATGACTAATCAACAGCCAGACATTGTAAACCCTGATCCGCTTGCGAGCAACGTTATAGTCGTGCTTAGTCACCCTGAAGGATTTCCTTATGACAAACAGAGAGGAAGTTTCTGGAGCCCACCCTGAAGGATTTCCTTATGACAAACAGAGAGGATGTTTCTGGAGCCCACACTGAATTAATTTCATTGGGACAGAGAGGAGGTATAACAAGACCACCTGAAGGATTTTCTTGGGACAAATTGAGAAGAAGTCTAGATCCCACCCAGAATTGATTTCCCTCGGAAAGATGATGATGGTCTATAGAGCCCACCCTGAATTGATTTCATTGGAACAAACATGGAGGAAGTCTAAAGAGCCCACCCTGAATTGATGTCATTGGAACAAACATGGAGGAAGTCTATAGAGCCCACCCTGAATTGATTTCATTGGAACAAACATGGAGGAAGTCTATAGAGCCCACCCTGAATTGATTTCATTGGAACAAACATGGAGGAAGTCTATAGAGCCCACCCTGAATTGATTTCATTGGAACAAACATGGAGGAAGTCTATAGAGCCCACCCTGAATTGATTTCATTGGAACAAACATGGAGGAAGTCTATAGAGCCCACCCTGAATTGATTTCATTGGAACAAACATGGAGGAAGTCTATAGAGCCCACCCTGAATTGATTTCATTGGAACAAACATGGAGGAAGTCTATAGAGCCCACCCTGAATTGATTTCATTGGAACAAACATGGAGGAAGTCTATAGAGCCCACCCTGAATTGATTTCATTGGAACAAACATGGAGGAAGTCTATAGAGCCCACCCTAAATTAATTTCCTTCGTCATGAACATTTTTTCTTCTTCAGCAATATGAATTTTATAAGAATTACGTTTATACCACTGCATTTAAATATGAAGGCCAAATGTTTAGCCACACTTGGATAGAAGCATGATGAACCTGGAACTGAACACTTCTTTCTGTTCAGATATTTTCTAAGAAGTTGCTGTTACACCTGTGACTGATTATAGTGGAGATAATAAGTTCTGAATTATTTCCGACATTCCCCAGTATTGTAGTTACAGTTTATTCTTCTCCTGATGCCAAAGCAGCAGTAAAGTACTCCACTTTGTTGAACAAATGCTTTTATGTGGTTGTAAAGTGTGCTGCCCTGCAGGTGTTCTTACCTTATTTACTGCAAATGTTTCTTTCTGGTGGCATAAAACAAGTTATTAAAGAGGAGTTAAATGGATTGTTTGAAATTAAAATGCTAAACAAAAAGGCAAGAAAAACACATAGAGCAGCACATTTAAGAACTTTCACAGACAGCTAATAAGTGAATTAATAAGCATGAAATAGTGTCTGATAGTTTTAGACGATGTGGTGAATTAATAAGCATGAAATAGTGTCTGTTGGTTTTAGAAGATGAGAACTAAAATGTTTACTATTATTACATAAAGTATTTACAGAAAACAAATAGGTAAATTTAATTAGCATGACATTATAGTCTTACAGTTGGGGAGATTTTTGTCTACTGTGGAATTACTTACCCTCTGCTTTTTTGTTTGGTTTGAGGCAGATTGATAGTGGAGTGGTCGGCACATTCAGTGTAGGGATCTAGTGGTTCAGTGGTCAGCACCAAATTGGTAAACCAGGATTTGTGTGTTATGGTGGTTTGAATGTTAATTCAATTAGTAAATCAAGAAACACGTGTCCAGTGCTTGTCAGAATCAGTTTGCAAATGTGTGGGTTATTTGTATACCAGGCAATATTCAATAAGTCACACTTCTTCTTTGGTTATCAGACATAAAACACAGTATATTTTTTCTTACTTCATCTTGATTGGGGGGCGTCCTTGGCCGGGTGGTTAACGTCTCTGACTTGAAATCACTTGCCCCTCACCGCTGTAGGTTCGATCCCTCAGGGGCCTAGGAGTCTTTATGTGAGGAAGCTATCCAGCTGGCTTGTGGAACGTCGGTGGTTCTACCCAGGTGCCCGCCCATGCACGGAAATTGCCAGGAGGGGCACCTGAGGTCTTTCTCCACCAATGGAAGCTGGAAAATCGCCACATGACCTTAGTTATTGGTGCGACTATAAAATCCAATTCAATCATCTTGATTGGGTTATATTATCCAGTGGCTGTCCCTCGTAAGAAACCAGCCTGCATTTGTGACGAGCCAAGTTCAAGTACAGCAGGGATTCGCAAATGGAGCCAAATGAGACAAAAAAATAAAAGTGGTGATGAAAAATAACTTTGGCGAATGTGATTGGTGTAAGAAATATCCAATGTCAGTCATGAATGTTGTGTATTACTTTCCAATCTGGTCATACCGCTTAATATTCCCCTGTATAATCGTCTAATAACTCAAAATTAGCACCTCTTATTTCCAAGTCCAGAAGGCAACACTTGTCCATGATGAGGTGTGAAATACATACATTTGGTGTCAAGTATGCATTAGGCTTTAATTATAACTGACAGGATAAAATAAACCAGTGATCACTATAATTCTAGATAAGATTTAGTACTTGTATACATGTACAGTAATTATTTCTAAACTGAAACATTTCCAGATTAATAAGTTTTATTTTTATGTAAAAAATCCAGTAAAATATTTTATAAATATTTATGATTATAATTATTACTAACTGCTTTTTTCATGGGCCATACTTCATTTAAAAATACATAAACATTATACTGTACTACAGTGTTGATTTAGGGGCATAAACCGGGTCCAGGTGGCCGGGGTAACCAGGCGGGTCCCTTGTATTGAAATATCCCTTGTACAGATTACACCAGACAAGTCTATGAAGAGAAGAATGGACTGTTATAGCATTGTAAACCTTTTCGCCACTCAACACTGCGGGTTCGAATCCCACAGGGAGCTCAACTTTTAAGTGATGAAGTGTCGATTCTTACGGATGGCGGGAGGTATACAGTACTGGTTCTACCTAGGAAAAGTGGATGGTCTGCCTTCACAACAAAAACATCGACCACCATAACCATAGAAAATGTTAAAAATGACGTAAAACACCATACAAAACTGTTAAAGCTCTCTATACATTCCTTCTCTTCCACTTTCGAGAAAAGGCTTTAAATAAATAACAAATAATAAGTGTTTCTTGGCCATAACATGCTGATTCCAATTAAATTCTCTACAATAGTCCTCTAATAACATTTCTATTATAATTACTTTGTGCATTACTTGATCGATGCCTATACTAGTTGCACTGTATACCCCATGTGGACTAATTAACACCTGTAATGGAGAGTAATTAGTCCTAAATAAATAATCAGTGGTAGTATTCCAAACATTGTTCTAAGCTTGTGAAACGGTCTCCAATAGCTCTGTACCATTCTCAGGTTTAATTGATTTACATTGCTTGGCTTCCTGGATATTACATAATGTAATAAATCAGTCATAGCTATCAAGTCAATAACAATCACATTATGTAAACTGGAGAGATTGTTTTAATAAGGCAGTTTGATTGGTGGATGCGATACTGTTGTAACTATTTATAAACAAAGAACAAGGTACAATCGTTCCGCATCTTGTTTTATGTATCGATCCTCTCCTGAAAAAATATATTTATGAAGCTATTACAATAATTCCACATTACTAGACGCTGTGACGCTGAGAAGTTTACGTCAATAATCAGCTGTGATCGTGGTTGTTACTTTTACAGAAAGCCAGTTGCTAGGGTAGTTTGAACAGTGGGTTCTGTGGTTATGCTTGCAAAACGTCGATGGTTCTACCCAGGTGCCTGCCCGTGCATGAAAATTGCCCGGATGGGCACCTGGGGTCTTTCTCCACCAAAATCCGATTCAGTTCAGTTGAACAGTGGGTTCTGTGGTAATGCCATATTTCTTGTAACAAGACACTTCTATCATTATTGGTAGATTAATTTGTTTCAATGCAATGATTAAAAGTCGCACTGTCTGCAAAAGAAACTTAATGTTCTGGTATTTTATCCTGTAAAACTATACCGGCAGCTAGGGCTTTGTCACGCAAGCATGTCTTTGCAGAAAAATCCTGCTTATATCTTTATTTTTTATTCCCCTCTTATTGGAGGTCAGTAACCTTTCATTTGGCTGTTCTATTCTCTTCCACTCTTCCCTTGTTGAAAGAGATCATGCAATAAGCTTTGATTTGGCTGTTCCATTCTCCAACCTTCTCACCTCACACTGCTGGGTTCGAATCCCACTGGGATGGCGGGAGGTAGACAGTACTGGTTCTACCCAAGAAAAATGTGGTGGTCTGCCTCTACCACAAAAACATTTGACCATTATATGGCCTAAAATGTGCTAAAAATGGCACCATTCAGACAAATCCATTCTCCTCCTGATTGTTTTAGTGTAATTCTAAAAATATATAATTAACTAATGAGATATACCTCTATGACAAGGTTATGTAAGAGATGTACTGCCCGTGACAATGTAAAATAAGAGATGTACTGCTCGTGACAATGTAAAATAAGAGATGTACTGCTCGTGACAATGTAAAATAAGAGATTGTACTGCCCGTGACAATGTAAAATAAGAGATGTACTGCCCGTGACAATGTAAAATAAGAGATGTACTGGCCGTGACAATGTAAAATAAGAGATGTACTGCCGGTGACAATGTAAAATAAGAGATGTACTGCCCGTGTCAATGTAAAATAAGAGATGTACTGCCCGTGACAATGTAAAATAAAAGATGTACTGCCCGTGACAATGTAAAATAAGAGATGTGCTGTCCGTGACAATGTAAAATAAGAAATGTGCATCTAATGACTATGTGAGGGTGAAGGCTACTCAAATTAAAAGTATTTGGGAAAACATTTGGATTTAGCATTACTGGAATTTCTTATCATTTCTTATAAAATATATATTTCACACATCAATGTATAATTTTCATCTCTGGTATAATTTCTGCAAATTTCAAGCTGCTGGCGTCACACACTGGCGATGGTAGACTGTGAACAAATACTAGGAACTGCAATTGATCGTGGAACACTTCTCTCTGATTAAATCTGCTCTGGTAGTAGGACAGTTTTTCTAAGGAAGATATTTGTGGTTTAGTAGCTGTGTGAGAGATTGATTGCTCAGTTGTATGCTTTAAAGGCACACACGGCAAAACTCTTGAAGTATTGAAATTAGCATCTTGATTTATTTAGCCGGTATCATTTAGACTTTAAACTTGATTGCATATAAATAAATACATTTTGAGTTTTAATTTTTTCATCTTATTCTGCTATAGGTTTAAATATATACTTTATTGATGCAATATAATAAACGGTTAATAACATGCAAAGACAGTTTGCTTTATAATATTTTTATAAGTGATATTAATAATTGAACAAATGTAATTGATGCAGAAAAACTAATGGGACCCCATGAGTTTTAGTAAAAAACGAGATTACCTGGTGTCCTTTTAAGGTATAGGGGAGTGTAGGGGACTGCATGTATCGATTACAAATTAGTGATTATGGGACGTTAATATTTCTGTATTAAATTAAGCTCTATAAATCATATAAACTTTTGTTACAATATATGTGTGAATTCAGAATGTTTAATTTCTATTTTATCTTTACAGAACCGTGGCCAGGGATTGAACATGAACGTAGAGAAGGCCTGGGCAATGGGGGTGACAGGAAAAGGTGTGGCTGTTACAATATTGGATGATGGGATAGAAACAGAACATCCAGACTTGAAAAGGAATTATGTAAGTATTGTAAAATGGAATGATACAATTGCTGATTAGATGATGGGATAGAAACTGAACATCCAGACTTGAAAAGGAATGATTAAGTATTGTAAAATGGAATGATACAATTGCTGATGGTGTGACAATATTGGATGATGGGATAAAAACTGAACATCAAGACTTGAAAAGAAATTATGTAAGTATTGTAAAATTTAATGATACAATAACTAATGTAGGGGCAGCAGGGCACGAAAATTCCAAACGTCCGCTCGCCATGACGAGTGCTCATTGATACAGCTCGAATAGAAATTCAAATAAATTCTTTAACAATTTATCAAATTGATCATTCAAATATTATGTAGGAGAGTAACTAAGAAACAGATTTTCTTGCCCTGGGCAGTATTAGATGATGGAATAGAAACTGAACATCCAGTCTTGAAGAGCAATTATGTAAGCAGTGTAAATTGTTGCCTACTATTCCGAGTTGGGAATTACTGAGTTGGGAAAACGTGATGAAATAAACTGTACATTCGGACTTGAAAATGAATTCACAAGTATTATATGTAATGATACAATTGCTGATGTTGGGGTTATATTAGAAGACAGAAACTCAACATCCGGACTTGAACAGAGATTATGTAAGTATTGTAAAATATGTTGCGTCAATATTAGATGATGGGATAGAAACTGTTAAGTATTGTAATATATCGCGATACAATTGCTGATGTTTGGGAAATATTAACTGATGGGTTATATATATAAACTGTTTGAAAATCCACACGTAAGCTCAGCTTGTGAGAAAAATGTTGATTGTTATAGATACGGGAGTCTACAGTGGGTGGTCTGCCTCCACCACTAACATCGACAGTCATATATAGCCTAAAATGTGCTGAAAATGACATAAAACATCCTTCAACCAACCATGCCACACTTTAAAAGGAATCTTACTGACGGGTGTTTTGGCTCTTAACCCTTACCTCGCTAAGCACGACTGTAATAGCAGGCTGATCCGGGTTTACAATGTCCAGCTGCTGATCAGGCATTTTCTCCAAAACACCCCTTTCTCCATAAATGGAATGGTATTGATTCAAAGAAAAAACAGTCCATTATATATATGTAGCGGGTTAAGGGTTAATTATTCTGTCTCATGCAGTGAGTGAGTGTGTTTTATTGACATTACAAAAATGTAAAATGAAAAGCTGAAAGTGTACAAAATATTTTGTACAATGGCATCCTGTAAGACAATTATCTAACAGCCTCATATTTCTGATATAATGTTCAGCACATGGTAGGAAAGGTAAATTAAAGATTTGTTAGAATTAAACAGGAATTACCCAGGTGTGATACAAACCATTCTGGTATTAAATAAAGAGATCGTAACCAGTTTTTAGTGGCATCTAACATGTTTCAATCTGAATCTGCTCAGTAAGTAATTCTCTTCTCGCAAGAACGCTGATAATGTCATGAAATCATGTTGTTACATCAAGGTATCACACTATTGGCCGAGTGCCTAAACATGTGTTAGCTTGCCGAGACATCTCAACGCAAATATCCCACTTGATAACCGTACTTCTGAAAAAAATGAAACAAATTATTTGTTAAGGTGTAAATATGAAATTCCGAGAAGTCATTCTGTCTTTCAGCCGTTGTCAAATAACTTTTTTGTGGTTTGTTTTTGATGTTTTCCTAAGTGACTTGACATACGCGCGATTACTGTACACACAACTATCATGATGAGCTGCTTTTGTTATTTGTAAGATGGTGCTGAAAAAGTGACACTGAATAAACACCAGAAATGCTGAATAAACATCAAAAGTAGGGAAAGAGACAATGAATTAATACCAGAAGCAGGGAAACAGACAAGGAATTAATACCAGAAGCAGGGAAACAGACAATGAATTAACACCAGAAGCAGGGAAACAGACGAGGAATTAATACCAGAAGCAGGGAAACAGACAATGAATTAACACCAGAAGCAGGGAAACAGACAAGGAATTAATTCCAGAAGCAGGGAAACAGACAATGAATTAACACTAGAAGCAGGGAAACAGACGAGGAATTAATACCAGAAGCAGGGAAACAGACAATGAATTAACACCAGAAGCAGGGAAACAGACAAGGAATTAATTCCAGAAGCAGGGAAACAGACAAGGAATTAATTCCAGAAGCAGGGAAACAGACGAGGAATTAATACCAGAAGCAGGGAAACAGACAAGGAATTAATACCAGAAGCAGGGAAACAGACAAGGAATTAATACCAGAAGCAGGGAAACAGACATGGAATTAATTCCAGAAGCAGGGAAACAGACGAGGAATTAATACCAGAAGCAGGGAAACAGACAAGGAATTAATTCCAGAAGCAGGGAAACAGACGAGGAATTAATACCAGAAGCAGGGAAACAGACATGGAATTAATTCCAGAAGCAGGGAAACAGATGAGGAATTAATACCAGAAGCAGGGAAACAGACAAGGAATTAAATCCAGAAGCAGGGAAACAGACGAGGAATTAATACCAGAAGCAGGGAAACAGACGAGGAATTAATACCAGAAGCAGGGAAACAGACAAGGAATTAATACCAGAAGCAGGGAAACAGACAAGGAATTAATTCCAGAAGCAGGGAAACAGACAAGGAATTAATTCCAGAAGCAGGGAAACAGACGAGGAATTAATACCAGAAGCAGGGAAACAGACAAGGAATTAATTCCAGAAGCAGGGAAACAGACAAGGAATTAATTCCAGAAGCAGGGAAACAGACGAGGAATTAATACCAGAAGCAGGGAAAGAGACAAGGAATTAACACCAGAAGCAGGGAAACAGACAAGGAATTAATACCAGAAGCAGGGAAACAGACAAGGAATTAATTCCAGAAGCAAGGAAACAGACGAGGAATTAATACCAGAAGCAAGGAAACAGACGAGGAATTAATACCAGAAGCAGGGAAACAGACAAGGAATTAATTCCAGAAGCAGGGAAACAGACAAGGAATTAACACCAGAAGCAGGGAAACAGACAAGGAATTAATACCAGAAGCAGGGAAACAGACAAGGAATTAATACCAGAAGCAGGGAAACAGACAAGGAATTAATTCCAGAAGCAGGGAAACAGACAAGGAATTAATACCAGAAGCAGGGAAACAGACAAGGAATTAATTCCAGAAGCAGGGAAACAGACATGGAATTAATTCCAGAAGCAGGGAAACAGACAAGGAATTAATTCCAGAAGCAGGGAAACAGACAATGAATTAACACCAGAAGTAGTAAAACAGACATGGAATTAATTCCAGAAGCAGGGAAACAGACAATGAATTAACACCAGAAGTAGTAAAACAGACTAGGAATTAATTCCAGAAGCAGGGAAACAGACAATGAAGTAACACCAGAAGTAGTAAAACAGACATGGAATTAATACCAGAAGCAGGGAAACAGACAATGAATTAACACCAGAAGCAGGGAAACAGACAAGGAATTAATTCCAGAAGCAGGGAAACAGACAAGGAATTAATTCCAGAAGCAGGGAAACAGACGAGGAATTAATACCAGAAGCAGGGAAACAGACACGGAATTAATACCAGAAGCAGGGAAACAGACAAGGAATTAATACCAGAAGCAGGGAAACAGACATGGAATTAATTCCAGAAGCAGGGAAACAGACGAGGAATTAATACCAGAAGCAGGGAAACAGACAAGGAATTAATTCCAGAAGCAGGGAAACAGACGAGGAATTAATACCAGAAGCAGGGAAACAGACGAGGAATTAATACCAGAAGCAGGGAAACAGACAAGGAATTAATACCAGAAGCAGGGAAATAGGCAAGGAATTAATATTGAAACAAGGATAAAGACAGTGAATTAACAAAAGAAGCAGAGATACAGACGGTGAATTAACACCAGGAACAGGGAAACAGTCAATGAAGTAACACCAGAAACGGGGAAACAGACGAACTTAACACCAAAAGCAGGGAAAGAAACACTGAAATAACACCAAAAACAGGGAAACAGTCAGTGAGGTAACACCAGAAACAGGGAAACAGTCAGTGAATTATCGCCAGAAACAGGGAAACAGTCAGTGAATTATTGCCAGAAAAAGATTTATTTTACTACTAATGGTGAGAATTAATAAGGACTGCTGCAACACCACAGTATTGTCTTTTTTTTTTTGTGTGATTTAATAGCCAGACTTCAATTACTAGCAACAGTGAGACTTTCTCAGGCAGCTTGTTGAAGTCTCCAAGGCATTTACTATTCAGTTTGCACAATCTTCATGTTTACATAGCCTTCTGTACCATTCTCAGAAACCGTTTGGCAGCGATACTTCTCTGAACATATTCTTACGGATGCAGGAGGTATACAGTACTGGTTCTACCCAGGAATAAA
This sequence comes from Cyrtodaria siliqua, assembly GCA_037043455.1. Lineage (NCBI taxonomy): Eukaryota > Metazoa > Mollusca > Bivalvia > Adapedonta > Hiatellidae > Cyrtodaria > Cyrtodaria siliqua. The sequence continues at coordinate 18,732 of JAWPHD010005166.1, forward strand.
CAGTTAAAAAAAATACCCCAAAACATCCAAAACAATCGACTATCATAATATATGGCTTTACATTAATTTTGCTAAAAATGACCATTCAAACAAACAAACAAAACTGAACACATGGCCATACTGTGAACTTAATAGAGTGCAGTATATAAAAGAAGATGGGTGAAGATATCATCATTTTACCATTTAGATGTGTTCAACACATAGTTTTAAAGTTGAGTATTGTGTTTTTATGGCTCACAAACACAAAAAGGTTATATTGCACCAACAGGAATGAACATTCTAGGCTCACTCTCCATCTAGATAAAAATATGAGCCTTTTCACCTGCAGAACTGCAGAGTTGTTGTAAATTCTCTTGTAAACACTCCATTTTTCGCTGGAACCATGATCATTGTTATCTGCCACCACTCAAGTAGCTCCTGAAACAATACAGGGATGGTGATGAAGACCTTTAATGAACACAACAAAAATGACAAAATGAATTTGGTGGTGGTGGCGGCGGGGGGTGCGTGCTTCTATTCTTGCCTGGGAACCAAGGTTGTCCAAGTCTGCTGAAAATATGTTGCATTATTTTATCCGGAGCTTACTGAATACATTTCAGATTTCTGCTACAAAGCCTGTTTTATTCCTGGCTTTTTCATTAAGGTCTTTTCTCTTTCCATTAACTAAAATAAAAGGCATTTTATCATTTGATCGGAAAATATTTTCCAATAAATTGCTAGGCGCCAAATCCGCACTAGGTGTTGAGGTGTACCTTTTTACTGTGTTGGTTGTCCTGGCTCGAGGTTTACGCCTGCTATTGCTATCAAGCTATCAAAGTGAGGTTTGACTGGTTGCACATGTTGTGCATGTGTTGGATGTGCGTGAGTTGATATATGTTTTATAATCAGTCGGTAAATTTTGCTTGTTGCTTCTGTCGATGTTTTTATGCGGTTATTGTGAAATATTACGCTAAGTGGTTACTTCGACAGGAGATGGGTTAAACAATTACACAGCCTTGAGTGCGGTTTGATGCAATTATTCGAACTCATTTTTCAAAATCAGGGGAAGCATTTTGTACTTGGGAGGTAATGAGAAGTTGCTAATTGTTCTAAGGGTTTTCCAGCAAATAAGATGAAATTACACACTTGCAGAGTGCAGATTTAATGGCTTACCAGTGTATATTTAATATTTATGGGGAGAGGCAGGGAAGCAGGGTTCAGGTAATTCGGATGTTTGGTTTGTAATCGGTTTTGTCTTGTCTATGAATTGCAGACCAGCAGATAATTTTTATATAGTAATTATTTTCTAAGTTTGAGAGAAGCATGTTAACAACACCTGATCATTTGTGCACTTCAAGCTCCATTTGTCTGTAATTGATTGCACTAGGTTGCATCTCGCGAGGAACGTGTCAACGATATTTGTTTATATTGTCTGTAATTCATTGCACTAGGTTGTATCTCGTGAAGAACGTGTCAACGATGTATGTTTATATTGCCTGTAATTGATTGCACTAGGTTGCATGTCGTGAGGAACGTGTCAACGATGTATGTTTATATTGTCTGTAATTGATTGCTATAGGTTGCATCTCGTGAGGAACGTGTCAACGATGTATGTTTATATTGTCTGTAATTGATTGCACTAGGTTGCATCTCGTGAAGAACGTGTCAACGATGTATGTTTATATTGTCTGTAATTGATTGCACTAGGTTGTATCTCGTGAGGAACGTGTCAACGATGTATGTTTATATTGTCTGTAATTGATTGCACTAGGTTGTATCTCATGAGGAACGTGTCAGCGATGTATGTTTAAATTATCTGTAATTGATTGCACTAGGTTGCATCTCGTGAGGAACGTGTCAACGATGTATGTTTATATTGTCTGTAATTGATTGCACTAGGTTGCATCTCGTGAGGAACGTGTCAACGATGTATGTTTATATTGTCTGTAATTGATTGCACTAGGTTGCATCTCGTGAGGAAAGTGTCAGCGATGTATGTTTATATTGTCTGTAATTGATTGCACTAGGTTGTATCTCGTGAGGAACGTGTCAGCGATGTATGTTTATATTGTCTGTACTTGATTGCACTAGGTTGCATCTCGTGAGGAAAGTGTCAACGATGTATGTTTATATTGTCTGTAATTAATTGCACTAGGTTGCATCTCGTGAGGCAAGTGTCAAAGATGTATGTTTATATTGTCTGTAATTGATGGTTGCATCTCGTGAGGCAAGTGTCAATGATGTATGTTTATATTGTCTGTAATTGATTGCACTAGGTTGCATCTAGTTTTTGCATTAAGCTCCCTTTCTTTGTAACTCATTGCACGGCATTTAACAAACTTAAATGTTAACTTAATTTGCCTCTTGTGCGTAATGTGGAATAAGTTTCCATTTCATATGGCCTTGACCTTCCTTTTACAGTCCGATTTTGTTTATGTTTAGAGGTGGAAAAAAGGTAGATCCATGTATATATATAATTATAAAGTACATGACACAAAAACAGTAAAACATAAAATGTCAAAGATCAAGACCTACTTTCTGTTGTCCAGAAACATTTGTATCCAATATCTTATCTCAATTCCTACCAATTATAATTTGCAACCTCGGTACCATCTTGAAAAGCAGTAAAATGAGATAGCATTAGTGATTGATTATGATATTCCTGTAAATAATATGTGTTGGGACACAATCTTTATATGACCTGTAATAATGCAGTATTCCCAATTAACATGACGCCATTTGTCAATCTTTCATCTATTTCAACCAATCAAACCAATACGATACCTCACCTCTGCCAAAAACTGCATGTGCAATTGTATTATAAAGCATGTGCAACAGTTACTGTATAATAATATAACCTATTGTCAGTTATACTCCAACATCAACAAGGGTAGAGATATCTATGTAGTGACATTCATGTTAATTTAAACATGACAACTATAATATCTATGATACACTAGACAAATCTCACTGATCTCTCTCACTGATGAGCTGCTCAGTAAATCTATAGCTCTGTACCATTTATGTTAATATGGTGTATTAGAGTGGATGACCGAGTGCCATATTAAATATTAAAGAGTGTTTTTTTAGCACTGCTTATGGGATGTCAAGTTGTCTGTCGTCCGTCCGTCCGTTGGAACTTCATTTAGGCGGATTTCAGTGAAACTTTGCAGGGTGATCAGTACCCAGTACATATTGTCTCCGTGTTCTGGTTGAATGATTTGGCAGAGTTATGGCCCATTAAAGGTTTTAATTCACAAACTTTATCTGGACTAGTTCTCCTGAACCCCTGGCTGGATTTCAATGAAACTTTAGGGATGATCAGTACCAGGTCTAGTTGTGCATATCGTTGCTGTGTTCTGGTTGAATGATTTTTGGTGGAGTTATGGCCATTTAAAGGTTAAAATACACAATTTTTGTCCGAACTAGTTCTCCTGAACCCTTGGCTGGATTTCACCAAAACATTTCGGACGATTGGTACCAAGCCTACTTGTGCATGTCATCACAGTGTTGTGGTTGAAATACTTTTGGCAGAGTTATGGCCCTTTAAAGGTTTCTCCTGAACCCCTGGCCGGATTTCAATGAAACTCAGCAAGGAAGATGAGTACCAAGCTAGTTGGGCATGTCAACGCTGTGTTTCGGTTGAATGGATTTTGGCAGAGTTATGGCCCTTTAAAGGTTTTAATACACTAACTTTGTACAGATTAGTTCTCCTGAACCTCTGGCCAGATTTCTATAAAATGTGACAGGGATGATCAGTAGTAAGGCTTGTTGCACATGTCATCACCATGTTCTGGTTGATTGATTTTTGACAGAGTTATGACCCCTTATACATCCAAAACTTTCTTGCCTATCACTGCTAAAAGTTGAATCCCACTTGGAGCTGGACTTGTCATGTGAGAAAGTGTCGATTCTTACGGATGGCAGGAGGTATGCAGTACTGGTTCTACCCAGGAAAAATGGGGAGGTCTGCCTTTACAACAACAAAATCGACCATCATAATATATGACCTAACATGTGCTAAAATGACTTAACACACTATTCAAACAAATTTCTGATTGTCCAAAGTTGATAAAGGGATGAACGTATTTCACTATATGACTACTTAGTTGTCTTGTAGAATGTTACAAGCCTAACCCTACTATTAAATGTACATCCACTTATGAAAATATCATACAATTAATATCAGCAAGGCTATCATGAATGTCTTTACACAAAAACTCTGATGATAAAATAAGTAAATAAAAACGCCAGATTTATGAATTAACCTAAAATCCAGAAAAACAAAGTTATAAATCTACAAAGTTATGTTCATTCCTATCAAAACTTCAGACAATTTCATGTCAGAATTATTTGGGTCACAGTTGGTGTCCTTATGTTTTGGGGATAAATTATTCTTTCTGGCATTTATAGGTTAACAAATTCTCTGGGCTTCATTATTTTTTTTCTGAATATAAAAAATAATAAAAAAAATAAAACATGAAGACCGCATGGAGTAAACTTAATGCTTAATATATTGTGTTATGTTCACCATGAACTTCTCTGATCTTCATTATTTTTTTCCAAATATAACACATATTAGAAAAAATAAAACCTAAAGACTGGAGTAAACTATGATTATAAAGTGCTTAATTTCTTGTGTTATGTTCACCATTAAAGGGAATGTAGTGACACAGCCAAACAAGATCTTTTATTGAGAGTTCCAAAAAAGTTGCAAAAAGGTGAAAGAATGATTAAAATCGGATGATATGACCATTTGAAGGTTGTTCTAAAATGGATATGGGAGCCGCCATTTTGAAAACTATGACATCATAGTTCCATATGACCATATATAGAATATTGATAAATATCATTTAAAGCAAAGCAAATCACTGCAAATGAATGCAAACTCCTTAACTGGTCATATAAAGTATTATTATACCCCCACAAACGAAGTTTGTGGGGGAAGTTTGTGGGGTATATAGGAGTGAGCTTGTCGGTTGGTCTGTCTGTCTGTCCGTCGGTCGGTCTGTTGGTTTTTATGGTGTCCAGACGATAACTCATGAAAGGGTTGATGGATTTAAATAATATTTGGTACACGGGTATAACACCATAAAATACAAGTCAAGTTCGACTTTGGTTACAAACCACCAATTTTTGACGGAGTTATGGCCCCTTTTCAACTTAGAATTTGCCCAAAAAACGGTGTCCGGAAGATAACTCATGAAAGGGTCGACGGATTTAAATATTTTTTGGCACACGGGTTTAAGACAATAAAATACAGGTCAAGTTCGACTGGTTTGCAAACCACCATTTTTGACAGGAGTTATGGCCCCTTTTCAACATAGAATCGATGGATTTAAAAAATATTTGGTACACGGGTATAACACCATAAAATACAGGTCAAGTTCGACTTTGGTTACAAACCACCAATTTTTGACGGAGTTATGGCCCCTTTTTAACTTAGAATTTGTCCAAATAACGGTGTCCGGACGATTACTCATGAAAGGGTCGATGGATTTAAATCATATTTGGTACATGGGTATAACACCATAAAATACAGGTCAAGTTCGACTTTGGTTACAAACCACCAATTTTTGACGGAGTTGTGGCCTCTTTTCAACTTATAATTTGCCCCAAAAAAACGGTGTCCGGACAATAACTTATGAAAGGGTCGATGGATTTAAATAATATTTGGTACACGGGTATAACATCATAAAATACAGGTCAAGTTCGACTTTGGTTACACACCACCAATTTTTGACGGAGTTATGGCCCCTTTTCCACTTAAAATTTGCCCAAAAAACGGTGTCCGGACGATAACTCATTAAAGGGTTGACGGATTTAAATAATTTTTGTTACACATGTTTAAGACCATAAAATACAGGTCAAGTTCGACTTTGGTTACAAACCACCAATTTTTGATGGAGTTATGGCCCTTTTCAACTTAGAATTTGTCCAAAAAACGGTGTCCGGACGATAACTCATGAAAGGGTCGACGGATTTAAATAATTTTTGGTACACGGGTTCCTCTCGCCCCTCTCTCTCTCTCTGTCATTATTTTTTTTTCCTGTTTATTTCATATTTTGTAGTTTAAATAAAATTTTTGCCATTGTCTAAATTGTATGAATATTTTTTAGCGGGAGGGCCGGATTTCTAATGTTGTAATAACTTGTGGCCCGACCCAATTTCCATGTACATTTATTGGAAATAATTATGTTTAAACTAGACCATTGCTTTCTTGTGGTTGCCATCTTTATGTGACAAGGCGGTATTGTGGGGGTATTAATCATTTTCAGTGATAACTCTAGTTGCCATTAGTTATACATATTCTTCATAAAGTTACTTTAATTTTTCCCCTATAAATGAGTAAATTTTCATATTTATTAATATTCCATATATGGTCATTTAGAATTGTGATGTCATAGCTCTAAAAATGGCGGCTTCCAGATCCGTTTCAAAAGAACCTTCAAACGATCATATCTTCTTTGTTTATCATCCGATTTTGAAAATTCTTTCACCCTTTTCCAAGTTTTTCAGAACTCTCAATAATGAAGATTGTTTGGCTGTGTTGCTATATTCCCTTTAACTTGTCTTAATTGGATGAATGTGTCAGAAGATTAACAGATTCATCCTTGTTATTGTATTAGTATCTGTCTACTGCATGAGGAATGTGATATCAGAATACTAAAACAGTCCCAACATCTGATTGTGGATGAAGGTTACTTGTACAACATAAGTGTGATATCATCAACATACTAAACAGTCCCAGCATCTGATTGTGGGTGAAGGTTACTTGTACAACATAAATGTGATATCATCAGCATACTAAACAGTCCCAGCATCTGATTGTGGGTGAAGGTTACTTGTACAACATAAATGTGATCTCATCAGCATACTAAACAGTCCAAGCATCTGATTGTGGGTGAAGGTTACTTGTACAACATAAGTGTGATATCGTCAGCATACTAAAACAGTCCCAGCATCTGATTGTGGGCGAAGGTTACTTGTACAACATAAATGTGATATCATCAGCATACTAAACAGTCCCAGCATCTGATTGTGGGTGAAGGTTACTTGTACAACATAAGTGTGATATCATCAGCATACTAAACAGTCCCAGCATCTGATTGTGGGTGAAGGTTACTTGTACAACATAAATGTGATATCATCAGCATACTAAACAGTCCCAACATCAGATTGTGGGTGAAGGTTACTTGTACAACATAAGTGTGATATCATCAGCATAATAAAACAGTCCCAGCATCTGATTGTGGGTGAAGGTTACTTGTACAACATAAGTGTGATATCATCAGCATACTAAACAGTCCCAACATCTGATTGTGGGTGAAGGTTACTAGTACAACATAAATGTGATATCAGCATACTAAAACAGTCCCAACATCAGATTGTGGATGAAGGTTACTTGTACAACATAAGTGTGATATCATCAGCATACTAAACAGTCCCAACATCAGATTGTGGATGAAGGTTACTTGTTCAACATAAGTGTGATATCATCAACATACTAAACAGTCCCAACATCTGATTGTGGATGAAGGTTACTTGTACAACATAAGTGTGATATCATCAACATACTAAACAGTCCCAACATCTGATTGTGGATGAAGGTTACTTGTACAACATAAGTGTGATATCATCAGCATACTAAACAGTCCCAACATCTGATTGTGGATGAAGGTTACTTGTACAACATAAATGTGATATCATCAGCATACTAAAACAGTCCAAACATCAGATTGTGGGTGAAGGTTACTTGTACAACATAAATGTGATATCATCAGCATACTAAACAGTCCCAACATCAGATTGTGGATGAAGGTTACTTGTACAACATAAGTGTGATATCATCAACATACTAAACAGTCCCAACATCTGATTGTGGATGAAGGTTACTTGTACAACATAAGTGTGATATCATCAGCATACTAAACAGTCCCAACATCTGATTGTGGATGAAGGTTACTTGTACAACATAAATGTGATATCATCAGCATACTAAAACAGTCCAAACATCAGATTGTGGGTGAAGGTTACTTGTACAACATAAATGTGATATCATCAGCATACTAAACAGTCCCAACATCTGATTGTGGATGAAGGTTACTTGTACAACATAAATGTGATATCATCAGCATACTAAAACAGTCCAAACATCAGATTGTGGGTGAAGGTTACTTGTACAACATAAATGTGATATCATCAGCATACTAAACAGTCCCAACATCTGATTGTGGATGAAGGTTACTTGTACAATGTAAGTGTGATATCATCAGCATACTAAAACAGTCCAAACATCTGATTGTGGATGAAGGTTACTTGTACAACATAAGTGTGATATCATCAGCATACTAAAACAGTCCCAACATCAGATTGTGGATAAAGGTTACTTGTACAACATAAATGTGATATCATCAGCATACTAAAACAGTCCCAACATCAGATTGTGGATGAAGGTTACTTGTACAACATAAGTGTGATATCATCAACATACTAAACAGTCCCAGCATCAGATTGTGGATGAAGGTTACTTGTACAACATAAGTGTGATATCATCAGAATACTTAAACAGTCCCAACATCTGATTGTGGATGAAGGTTACTTGTACAACATAAATGTGATATCATCAGCATACTAAAACAGTATAATTATAAACAACAGCTTTGTATGGGATGTATATTTGAGAATAGCGTCTCCATGGCCAGGATAGAAATGACGCTGCACCTCAAACTTTCTCGCCTCTCACCACTGCGGGTTTGAATCCCATTGCATAATTATAATATCGACAGCAAGTCCTGGCATTTTGGTCTTGGCTTATGATTACTTGTACAACACAAATGTGATATCATCTACATACTAAAACAGCAAGTTCTCTGTCTTCTTATTAATTTTAGACAGTTAAATATAACTTAAATGAATAATTAACTATGACCTCTATTTTCAGGATGAGAAAGCTAGTTATGATGTCAATGGTCACGATCCTGACCCCACGCCCAGATACGACTATACAAATGAAAACAGGTACATTTGGAATATGCAATTATACAAATTACTCTTAACAAATATTAGAATACAGGGCTGTACAAATCCTATAGCCCGACGCCCGGGACTAGTCCAAAACCAAAGTCGGGCGTGTCACTTTTTCAATGATTTCAGTCCCGGACTAGTCCAATTTAAAAAAAAAAAAAAATAAAAAAAAAATATTCGGGCATGTCACTGTTTGAAAGATTTCAGTCCCAGATTTGTCCACATGTCATAAAAATACTCCAGCACACTTCTCAACGTAATCCTTTAATTGCACTCGCTTATGTAATGCAATAAGCATCCACAGCGGCGATCAGCGATTACCCCGGGCAATTTTAGCAACAATCAACCATGCCGGAAGTCCTGCCTCCAAATTACTTTAATTGACAGTCGGCATTGTCGCATAATCCAATCAATTGACCTGATCTATTTTAATCCAGACCCGCTAGCCAATGAAACGAATACTACAGGTAAATCACATGTTCGTCACGTGATTACCTGTTCAACCAAGGTGAGCTGAAAATGGCGATACATTGAAACAATAACACTTAACACGTTGAAGAGTAAATAAGGATTGTTTCCTTTACTGTGTATAATGAATTATAATGAGTATGCAAGACGCAGTTTTAACATATTGAGAAATCGAAAGTATTCAGGACTTGTGTGCATTTTTTGGGACTAGTCACAATTTCTTTGGGACTAGTCACTTTTGACAGGGTGACTAGTCCCGGACTAGTGGCTAAAAAAATTATTTGTACAGCCCTGGAATATGTATATAATAATGTATATATTTTAGACATGGGTGACCACTGTACTGTTCATCATTTGCTTACAGTTTGGGTTTCAAACCACCATAGCGGGCTGTTTTTATGGCCTGAAATGGAGGCATATATAGTAATCGCACCGTCCGTTTGTCCGTCTGTCCTTCCATCTGAAACATTCCATTCGAAACAATCATGTCTCAGCCATAACTTTGAAAGAACTGAAGGGAATTCCATGAAACTTCACACGAATAGTAACCACAATGAGAACGTGTCGTGTGCAAGAATTAGGTCCGTACCTCAAAGGTCAAGGTCACACTAGGAGGTCAAATGAGTCAACGTTTTTGAGGGCATTCTGTCGCTTGTTGGTGACATTTCTTGTTTCCATCTGTCTCAGATCTTCCTCGGAGAGGTTTTCAAAAAGTTTTTTTCTAAAGTTTTTTGCACCATGAATATTTTTGGCCCTGCCAAAAGTCGCCCTTCTCTACCCAATCAGAAACTTCCTCCATACTTGTTTTAAAATGAGCATGCTTTGGCTGTTCCTGGACACACACCTCCATCCCCAATTTGAAATCCTGTATCGATCTGCCACTAGTTGGAATAACAGTATAAAACTTCATCTTTGTCACATGACCATAGCTAAAATATAAAAATGGCGAACAGAACTTCAACACTGTGACGCCACCAAATATCGGCTGCTGATTGAAACAGTCGAAAAACACGACTTATTTTCTACATTTTGATATATATTTTAAGTTTGTTAATTTAATTTAGTATGTTGTTAAGAGCTATGTGATACTGCATAGTGCTGGAAAGCAAAATGCTGTACTGTAACAATTTGGTGGTGGGTATTTTGAATGTTTTGACGGTGGAGTGATATGCCAAAGTACAAGCCTTTATTCTACTGCAGTATAATTCTGAGCATAATTTACTGTTTAAAACATTTAAGCCGAAAAATTGTTTTCTTTTGTAATTTAAGCATTTCATATAAAGATAATTCAGAAAAATATTAGTGCCATAAAGAAATTTTGCATTTCCATCATTTTTCATCGTTTGCCAAGATTCTTGGTATTTGATGAGACGTTGACAGAGGTGTATGTGTATGCAAGGAACGACAACTCTGGGTAGAGATTGAGCATGAGGTTGCTGTCCCAAGATGTATTAATGGGACGTAAACACCATTTCATACTTACAACAAACTATAAACTTAGACTGTTTATAACTTACACAGTTTGTTTATATTGTTAAACTAACCCCTAACCCGCCAGATAATGGCAAAATGACACTACAAAAATCATTTTATCCAAATGCTATCCATGTGTTCAGGTCATATAATAATATATATGTGCCGTTTAAAAGTACAGGTTTGTTCAATTATGATTATATAATTATGCGTTAAATGAATTATGAATGGGGTAACTCTTAATTCAACGCTCTAGTTTTGGTGTTTGGCCTGGCTGGTTAAAGCCGTTTATATTGTGTCTATAGAGACGGGATTCTGAAAATAGGTAAATTATGTATATACCTCGTTGTTGGTTTATATGGTGTCTGGTTTATATTGTGTCTATAGAGACGGGATTCTGAAAATAGGTAAATTATGTATATACCTCGTTATATACCTCGTTGTTGGTTTATATGGTGTCTGGTTTATATTGTGTCTATAGAGAAGGAATTCTGAAAATAGGTAAATTATGTATATATATACCTGGTCATCGGTAGGTTAATAAATGGTGTACACATGTAAAATTGGCTGTTGTTTGCGGATAGCTACTTTAATGGGACGTAAATCGTCATTGCATGCTACAAACTTACACAATTTTATTGTTAAAAATAAAGATGTTTGATTGGAGCGAAGCTTCTATTATCAGATGTGTTTCATCAAACTTTTACGATGGGGTGTGTTTTGTGACTTGTTTTTTAACCAAGATAGAGATCAAGATTAGTGCAGTCTCCTGTCTGAACCAGATTTAGCTTTATCTCAAGGTAATGGGAGAGTTATCAGATAAGGAAGGATAATGCACCAGGTATCGCACACAGTTGAGGGAAGTGAAAGGAACCTGTCTTGGGTGATGCTGGTTAATTGGATTTAGAAAGAAGCATTAACCTTTGTTATGGTCTGATACTTTGCACTTTATATTGTAAACAATGTAGGGTTTGGAGATGCAGTATTGTAAACAATGTAGGGTTTGGAGATGCAGTATTGTAAACAATGTAGGGTTTGGAGATGCAGCTTGTTTTTTTGAAGACACAGGATTTGTAATTGCTGTTTAACCCTTAACCCGCTAAGCACGACTAGACTATAGTAGCCTTTGCGTCCATTGTAAACCCGGATCAGGCTGCGAGTAACCAAATCAGCCTGTGAGTAACTCAGGGTTAACAATGTCCAGCTGCTGATCAGTCATTTCCCCCAAAACATCCCTTTGTCGTATAATTGGAATGGTCTTAATGCAAATAAAGAACATATAGAACAGTCCATTGAATATACGTAGGGAGCTATGGGTTAACGGCTCATCAACATGTTATCTTTGGTGATTTAGAGCTTTGTCAGAGAGAATGGAAGAATGCATAGAAATCCAGGACCTTGCCCTTTGCTTACCATCAGATAGTTTCCTGTGGTTCTTTACCGGAGGCCCAGTTGACAGGGGTCAAATAAATAGGGGACTTTCCTTCCCAACTGGAGGTTTAACTGCAGCAATGGGATCTTGATACTCAATATACCATGGATTTGAATTGAACAGGGATTGAGAAAATTATATTCATTTCTTGTTTTTATCTGGTTTGGTTTTGCGTATAACCGTTCCCCTTTCCAACCTGATATCACCTTAGCTGTAAAAGGGTTGAAAAACAGTGAAACATGTTCCGTCCTACGGACAAGGGAAAGGAAACTATGTCTTGTCTAAGGACACAGCAAAGAAACTGTTGATTATATTCCCCAATCCCCACCCGACGCCACCAACCATGTGAAACAATTTTAATGTTATTGTAATATTTTAGAAAAAACTTTTATATAAGGTTGGACAATAAATTTTACATTCATTATGCATGACAAATGTAACATCTCACTCCATTGGCTAACACTTCAAATTTATAACTGTAAAACGCCCAATTGACTGTCTGTCGCAAAATTAACATATTGCTTTTACATCGATCATGAAACAAGTTCTTGCAACTTGTATTAGTCACTCTCCATCGCTTCCTGGGTAGTACCAGTACAAAGCAATGTGGATTAATTATCTTGCTCAAGGATTAATAAAACGGCCACGGCGGGGTTCGAACTCAAGTCCTCTCGATCTGAAGACCGACTCTCTACCACTGTCTGAAAATTGCATAATTTCATAACGATGCATCAAAAATCAACAATGGCTCCAATCATGCTTGAATTGGAACTGGCATAGAAAAAAAACTCCTGCGCTTGTATAATGTTATTTTCTGGCAAATAAATGCCATTAAACCACTCAGACCATTAAACCACTCAGACCATTAAACCACTCGGACCATTAAACCACTCGGACCATTAAACCACTCAGACTATTAAACCACTAAGACCATTAAACCATTAAACGACTCAGACCATTAAAACATTAAACGACTAAGACCATTGAATGACTCAGGCCATTAAACCACTTGGACCATTAAACCATCAGACCATTAAACCACGCAGACCATTAAACATCTCAGACCATTAAACCATCAGACTATTAAACCACTCAGGCCATTAAACCACTCAGACCATTAAACCACTCAGACCATTAAACCATCAGACCATTAAACCACTCACACACTTCCACAGATTTCATCCTACAGGAAATAATTATAACTTTGATATTTTTTCCATGAAACATCGTGATCATAAAAATATTTCTTTCACTTAACAAAAGATTGATGCCTGGTCCTTCTAAAAAAAGTAATAAAATAAAAATATGTGTGTTGCAGGCTCTGGGCTTTATATAAATATGTATCTCCCCTAATAATAACGCCCGGGCGCTATTCAAAATGCAAAGGGGGCACACTTATAAAATTAAAATCTGTAAAAAAAACATATTAAGAATTTCAAAAGATCGAAAATGTATGTAAAAAAAATAATAAAATGTTAAGAATTTCAAAAGATCGAAAATGTATTGAATTTTTTTTTTAAAGGGGTTTAGGAGGAAATAAGGGAAATACTGTATATGTATGTGATGCGGTCGTCACTCGAAAGTTTTGATAAGCTTCAGAACAATATGGTAACAGTCCACATTCACTTTAAAAAAAGCCATGTTTCATCTGCTCTGCATCGACACAATATTGAGGAAAAAGGTTGAACCCAGACGTCCCAGGTCTACTTGTGTTCTAGTCACATATGTCTATCCTCCGAGCATGTTAAAGAACCAAGGAATCTATTCGATAATAAGAGTAGGGCAAGTTCCCGGATTCCTATGTATCCTTCCCCTCTCTTTGTGGTGGCTCTAAATAACCTATACTGTGTTGAGCCGTTAAACAACATTCAATTCAATTCTAGTCACATTTATATAATAAGAACAGTTAAACTGTGATGATTTATAATTAAATTGTTTCATGTTTTCGTTGTGGCTTTAAATATTATTTAAACATTTTATTTCAATATTGTGGTTCTTCAAATATAATTATGATTAGGATTATTGTAGAAGAGAATGTGTTTCTTCAATTAATGAGAAATCGTTACGCAGTAAAACCATTTATGCCGCCATAACACTCAGCCATTCTTAACTAAATCGGCAATTTGGCACAATAAATTTGCTTCTTTGTTGATGTGCAACATTTCATGTGTTAATTTTCCTTTGATATTCGGGTGTATTCTCGCCCTGACTGCAGTTTTATGGCTTTCCATTTCATGCGATATTCGTATTTGATATTTATACGTTGTAATAATGACTAGAAGTAATATCTACACCACTTTGTAAATACCACTTACTTTTATTAATTGACTACTAAAAACGTTATTTACTCCAAAGTGTTGATGTCACGTATAAAAACATCTTTCTACAATCAAGGTTGTAATAAAGTTTTTTTGTGGTACAAAATGTATTTTTAATGAGCAGTAACAAAAACAAGTTTCCAAGATATCGATCTTTAATAAACTATCATCTTGTGTTTACAAACATGTGATGCTATCTTGAAAGCAACTTCTAAGTCTGTATCCAACACACACAACAAAAACATCCCCCATAACTCAGACAAGACAACAATATCTAAATTGTGGAAATGTTAAACATTCTTAATACTCCTCTGCAATTAAGTTTTTTTTAATGTTTTAGTTTGTTTATTATACAAACATTATCGGCTTGGCGCATTTACTTTTATTGCCAAAAAGAGTTAAAGTAATTTGTTAAGAATCCTATAAACACAGTTTTCTACTCTCAGTTACAAAGAAGATAGATTGCTGATGAGGATATGTTGAGGCATTCTGAAACAGTTCTGGAATTGGCACTTCTGTTAACACATATATTGAAAAGGAGGTTTGAAGGTGAAGGTTAACATCATCATCAGCAGCAGCAAAAGCGTATTAGAATCAGATGTTCATCAGCAGCAGCAAAAGCGTATTAGAATCATATCTTCATTAGCAGCAGCAAAAGCGTATTAGAATCATATCTTCATCAGCAGCAGCAAAAGCGTATTAGAATCATATCTTCATCAGCAGCAGCAAAAGCGTATTATAATCATATCTTCATCAGCAGCAGCAAAAGCGTATTATAATCATATCTTCATCAGCAGCAACAAGCACAGCTGCAGCTGAAGCAACATTTTAAAAATAACCGATTCCATTGGTGTGGGATCACAACACTCCTCCTCATCCTCATCATCATCATCATCATCATCGTCACCATCACCATTATCATCATCATGATTCATCGTAATTCATCGTCATTCATCATCGTTATTAATTGTATCTTTATTATCATAATCATCATCATCAATATTACCTTCATCATCATCATCATTAATTTTATCTTTATTATCATAATCATCATCATCAATATTACCTTCATCATCATCATCATTAATTGTATCTTTATTATCATAATCATCATCATCAATATTACCTTCATCATCATCATCATTAATTGTATCTTTATTATCATAATCATCATCATCAATATTACCTTCATCATCATCATCATTAATTGTATCTTTATTATCATAATCATCATCATCAATATTACCTTCATCATCATCATCATTAATTTTATCTTTATTATCATAATCATCATCATGATGATCATTAATATTACCTTCATCATCATAATCATCACATGACATCACTGTCCTACAGAATCAACATCATAGTCATATGACCGTATAAGTAAATCTTCCAAACCAAGTGTGAGGTTCGAAAATGAAGAAAAGCAACACAAATGATATTAACAAATAATTTGGCAAATTGACTGGACCTGTAAGTGAAAAATTACACTACACACATTATGAAATATGCATGATGCACGTGATGCAAGCACGTGCTGTGACTGCAGCTACAGGTATATGGAGCACCTGGATTCTGGGAGAATTAGAGAATTAAGAACTGCGTCTCCAGATTAGATGTACAGGTTTGATCGGCTCGGAGATAGTTTGATTGAATTAAACAGTATGCTCCTCCTCTCAATGTTCTTGGCAGTTATAAAGTTTTTATTTAATGTCTTAAGTACTGTGTCAGTTAAGCTTTAAAATGACTCGATTGATGTTAAATCATATAATCCTATTTTGCATTTGTGTTTTATTGGATTTGTTGCACATCCTTTATAACATGTGTATTTTCAGATTATGTTTTTCGACTAATTTCAAAAACTGTTTTAACGATCATTGTGCAATCAGTACAGAAAGGGGCAAAATGAATATGGAGAAAATATTTTTGGTTAGCCTTTTTTTCTTCGCATGAAAAGAGAGGCTTGAATAAATAATTCTATGTTCATCTACACCACAAGAGCTACCTGGCGTGACCTAGTGGTAGAGAGTGGCAGCACTGTAAAGCTGAGCACTGAGCACACTGCTACAAGTAAACACAGTCATGATGTGAATGAAAAATTATTAACCCTTAACCTGCTACATATATATAATGGACTGTTCTTTCTTTGAATTTAGACCATTTCATTTATGTGACAAAGGGGTGTTGTGGGGGAAAATGACTGATCAGCAGCCAGACATTGTAAACCCTGCTCAGCCTGCGAGTTGTGCTTAACGGGTTAAGGGTTTAAAAGCATGTAAAATCCCATACATAGATTCATATATAATTCTAACCCAACTCATTCATTCTTACAGATCTAAAATTTGAGTAGATAAAATATAAATCTAAAAACATCTTAAAACAGACCAACCAAAATTGCATATTATCTTCAGTTTGTGATAAGTTCAGGTAATGGATGTATATTATTAGTTTCACACTATTTTTCCTCCCACTTGGAACACTTCACAGTTAACGCTATTTAAACATAAGCATCTTCATTATTCGCATCATCTTCAGTCAACTTATGGAAGATAAATGTGAAAGTTGGCGGAACACTGAGCTTACTCCCATTTTGAACATTGGACATTTAGGTTATTTTGTTTGTTTTGTGGTAGAATATTAAAACAGCACTTAACTTACATTTTAATATCTCAGACTGTATCTGGAGGGTGATAATAAACCTCTGTGAACGGCAATGTCCGGATATTCTTCCTGGGATTTTCTAAGTGTTCTATCAAAGTTCTCTAGACCTCTGTTGAAAGCTTACCCTATCATGACTGAAGGAAGGTTTGTATTTATTTGAAATACCCCTCTCCTTGAAGGCCTAGCTATTTAAGAATGGTGCCTAAGCCTTTCAGATGGGAAAGTTTGAAATAGAGTATATACAGTGTGTTTTTTGCAGTTTAAAAGAACACATTTTGTAATTCTGCACTGACAATGATCACCCCTCCCGGATTCTGTTGAGCACCACACAGACTCCTGCTGTTTTCACAATGGACAGTTGCATGGGTATTAGAAAATGAACAAACAAGATAACATTTGGGATTAACTGTATCCAAACGGCATTCACATTCTGCTGATCATTTGGCAACAAAATATGTAACCATAGACCAATGGTGCAGTGGTATATAGCATCAGTGGTATATAGCATACACCATATTTCCTATAATAATGCCGCAACCTTTATAGAAACAGCACCCAATTTTATTTATTTTTTAGAAATCTTACATAGAAAAATCCAAATATTCTTCAAAATTCAATACATTTTCGATCTTTCATAAAGCAAAAAGAAAGATTTAGATTTTGGCTTTAGTTTTAATGACATTTGAGCTGCTACTATTACGGGAAATATACAATCATACTTACTACACAGTAGCACTGCAATCATACTTACTACACAGTAGCACTGCAATCATACTTACTACACAGTAGCACTGCAATCATACTTACTACACAGTAGCACTGCAATCATACTTACTACACAGTATACTACACAGTAGCACTGCAATAATACTTACTACACAGTACCACTGCAATCATACTTACTACACAGTAGCACTGCAATAATACTTACTACACAGTAGCACTACAATCATACTTACTACACAGTAGCACTGCAATCATACTTACTACACAGTAGCACTGCAATCATACTTACTACACAGTAGCACTGCAATCATACTTACTACACAGTAGCACTGCAATCATACTTACTACACAGTAGCACTGCAATCATACTTACTACACAGTATACTACACAGTAGCACTGCAATAATACTTACTACACAGTACCACTGCAATCATACTACACAGTAGCACTGTAATCATACTTACCTCACAGTAGCACTGCAATCTACACTAATGCAGCTGATTCACACTGCAATCATACTTACTACACTGATGCAGCTGATTCACACTGCAATCATACTTACTACACTAATGCAGCTGATTCACACTGCAATCATACTTACTACGCTAATGCAGCTGATTCACACTGCAATCATACTTACTAGGCTAATGCAGCTGATTCACACTGCAATCATACTTACTACGCTAAAGCAGCTGATTCACACTGCAATCATACTTACTACGCTAATGCAGCTGATTCACACTGCAATCATACTTACTAGGCTAATGCAGAAAATTCACACTGCAATCTTACTTACTAGGCTAATGCAGCTGATTCACACTGCAATCATACTTACTACACTAATGCAGCTGATTCACACTGCAATCATACTTACTACACTAATGCAGCTGATTCACACTGCAATCATACTTACTACACTAATGCAGCTGATTCACACTGCAATCATACTTACTACACTAATGCAGCTGATTCACACTGCAATCATACTTACTACACTAATGCAGCTGATTCACACTGCAATCATACTTACTACACTAATGCAGCTGATTCACACTGCAATCATACTTACTACACTAATGCAGCTGATTCGCACTGCAATCATACTTACTACACTAATGCAGCTGATTCACACTGCAATCATACTTACTACACAAATGCAGCTGATTCACACTGCAATCATACTTACTACACTAATGCAGCTGATTCACACTGGAAATGGATAAGGAATATGAAACATACTGTTATGCTCTAAATTGATAAAAGCAAGTCAGTTGATACAAACTCCGTTGTATTTGTGTTTTCCTTTCTTTAATGGTGTTATGTACTGTCAAACTGCTCTGAACCATTACAGAAGCCATTGTATATGTTGTTTTTCTTTCTATAATGGTGTCATGTACCGTCAAACTGCTCCGAACCATTACAGACTCCATTGTATTTGTGTTTTCCTTTCTATAATGGTGTCATGTACCGTCAAACTGCTCCGAACCATTACAGACTCCATTGTATTTGTGTTTTTCTTTCTATAATGGTGTCATGTACCGTCAAACTGCTCCGAACCATTACAGACTCCATTGTATTTGTGTTTTCCTTTCTATAATGGTGTCATGAACCGTCAAACTGCTCCGAACCATTACAGACTCCATTGTATTTGTGTTTTCCTTTCTATAATGGTGTCATGTACCGTCAAACTGCTCCGAACCATTACAGACTACATTGTATTTGTGTTTTCCTTTCTATAATGGTGTCATTTACCGTCAAACTGCTCCGAACCATTACAGACGCCATTGTATTTGTGTTTTCCTTTCTATAATGGTGTCATGTACTGACAAACTGCTCCGAACCATTACAGACTCCATTGTATTCGCTGTTTTCCTTTCTATAATGGTGTCATGTATTATAATGGTGTCATGTACTATAATGGTGTCATGTACTATAATGGTGTCATGTTCTATAATGGTGTCATGTACTATAATGGTGTCATGTACTATAATGGTGTCATGTACTATAATGGTGTCATGTACTGTAATGGTGTCATGTATTATAATGGTGTCATGTACTATAATGGTGTCATGTACTATAATGGTGTCATGTACTGTAATGGTGTCATGTATTATAATGGTGTCATGTACTATAATGGTGTCATGTACTATAATGGTGTCATGTACTATAATGGTGTCATGTACTATAATGGTGTCATGTACTATAATGGTGTCATGTACTATAATGGTGTCATGTACTGTCAAACTGCTGGTTACCATTTGTTAACACTGCTTTATCATGCAGGAACATGATATGAGTTCATGGAATCAGAGACGGGAGATAACGATGATGTATTTTACGCAAACAGATCTGTCTAAACTGCCAAAAGCTACCTGTTTATACACTAGAGACCTGTCAGAACTACCGAGGTTGTGATGCACCTAATGATTCTCTGCCTATACTTTACAGTAGTGACTCCAGACAAATTGAATGTTTTCTAGAAGTTTATAATATATTTTAAGACCTTTTAAAAAGACACGGATGATCATGGTATCAAGATGTACTCAATAATTGTTTACCTGTCTGATTAGATTTTGACGGATGGCGGGAGGTATACAGTACTGGTTCTACCCAGGAAACGTGGGGTGGTCTGCCTCTACCACAAAAAAAATGATGTCATGGCCAAACATGTGCTAAAAATGAAGTAAAGCACCATTCAGACAAAGTGTGATTAGGGTAGTGAAGAAAATAATCTGTTTGCTAGAACTATGATCTCATAAATACATATAAGAATTGATTTGCAAATGTTCAGCATTTATGCAGTTTTCAATGCTGGTAGTGAATCGCAAATTCATGAAGCATGTTAGCACAAATGGCAAATTCCATGAAGCGCAATAGCCATTCACTGCCGGCATTCAAAACGGCATAAATGACGAAAAAATAGTACCAACAACGTGCCTTGAGAGTTTGGTAATGATAAATACGTGCAAAAAAAATAAATATCATCAGTGTATTTCAGCCGTTTTCTATTGAGGTACACCTGATGCTTGCCAAAAAGTGAAGTTTATTCGTAACTGGATGCTGTTTCTTGTCAACAGAAGGTATAAAGTGAATGTAAATATTGAATGATGTGTTAAAAAAGTGAATGCTTGTCCCATCTGAACCCAAATAATCAAGAAAAAGTTGCAGATTGATATTTTTTGACTGTTCCAAGAGTAGAAATAATTATCTTGTCCCTTTATTTCAGACATGGTACGCGGTGTGCAGGGGAGGTAGCAGCTCAGGCGAACAACAGCGAGTGTAGTGTAGGGGCAGCATATGATGCTAGAATAGGGGGTAAGATCATTGTTTGTAGGGCAAACTCTGGTGGAGTGAAAGATAATAATATTCTTGTTAATTATACATTCTTATTACATTTATTTGGGTGAAAGATTTGGATATCTCAGTGAAAGAATATTCATAATCGCTTAATCCAAACTCAAAAATAACTAACTGTGGCATTGAGTTATGACGTTGATAAAGTGTTGCCGATTTCGACGTCCAATAAAGCGAATAATTTTGTTAAAATTATAGATTATGTGATTTAAAATGTAATAGATTATTTAACTCTGTGTTCAATTATAGGGAAATCCTTCACTCGAGGGTAGTCGTGTTGTTTTTTTCACTCTCACATACACTTTTTCGTGAAAAGAACAACACATTTACCATCTCGTGAAGGAGTTCCCTATAATCGATTCCAGCAGTTAAATAATCTTTATATTTCACTCAGCATTGACATTGTATGATATTTATAACTCTTTTACCTAAAATGCTTAATTTAAATATAATAAAATGTGTAACTGAATTGTTTCTTCAATGATTTCATTTGAGGTAATCTTTGCCCATTTGAGAACTACTCTCATGTGTCTGATCCATAATCACGACCGATAGATCCATAATCACGACCGATAGATCCATAATCACGACCGATAGATCCATAATCTCGACCGATAGATCCATAATCACGACCGATAGATCCATAATCTTGACCGATAGATCCATAATCACGACCGATGGATCCATAATCACGACCGATAGATCCATAATCACGACCGATAGATCCATAATCACGACCGATAGATCCGTTTAAACAGTTTACTTATTATGTATGTTATAAATTTAAACCATGACATATTTCTGTCAAAGCATGAGAATGCTGGATGGTGACGTCACGGACTCCGTGGAGGCCCAATCTCGGACAATAGACACTAATCATGTATAATTTTATATATATTATAAATGAATACATATATTTCCGACAGGTGTGAGAATGCTGGATGGTGACGTCACGGACTCCGTAGAGGCCCAGTCACTCAGTCTGAATCCACAACACATTCAAATTTACAGTGCCAGTTGGGGTCCCGATGATGACGGCAGGACCGTGGACGGACCCGCAACTCTCGCTCGTAAGGCCTTCTATGATGGAATAACAAGGGTAGGTACTGTAGAAAAGATAGAAAGGTAATGAACAAAATTATGTTGCAAGTCCACACATAATGCTGTGTCAGTGAGGGATTCTTCTCGGAGCTCATATGATAGAGGGACTGTAATCCTTAGAACTACAGACACAATAATTGTTGCCATCGAGATAAGAGAAGAAAACTGAAAATCTACAGTTTGGCAATATTTCGTAAATATGTATGAAATACACGATGCGATGAAGATAACTCTTTAGGACTAAAATTTGAAAGAACAAATTATGTAAATTGTGTGGAATAAACTATTCCCTTTGGAATAAACTAGAATAATATATATGAAATGCAACTTACAAAATTCCATTTGTTCACACATTTTTACTTTCCCTGTATAAGTACACAGACGGTTATTGGAATGAAAATCTGAATGAAAAGCCTTCCTTCACAATGGTTGGATCTGACAATGGTGGGTCCTGGAAATTGGTGATTTTTTTTTACGTCATTTTGTTATGACATCACGTGAAAAGTAATGGTTCTCAGGTGTACAAAACAAGCATGTTACATTGCTTAATAGAAATGGCAGTATGTACTAAAAATTAAAATGAACATGAAACCTACTGAGAACAGTTCTCTATAACCAAGGTGCTGCAATGAATGGGCAAAATGGGCTATTAAAATAAGCAAAATGAGATATAAAGGGAGTGCCAAAAACATAGATGTAAATAATTTTTCCCCCACTGATTGATGTTAGGAGATAAAATGTTGCTTGTAATCAGAATACAGATTAATGAGTCTACAGCGGGATTAATATGTTATTGCACAACGTATTCTCCATTACATGATCAGTGTGATACCCTCGACTACGCAGCACACTCGGTTGTATTCTAAGATTCGTAATTGAATTGCAAGGTGTGACTAGACAAAACTCTGTCGTACTTCAGAATATTTATTAAGTTACAAATCCTGGAATATGTATCATTTACGAGAGATTATTCATCCTTGGATATCACCCTTGAATATATCTCGCCGTAATAAGTCAGCAATCAAGCAATTGTGAAAGATAACCCAACATAAGTACAAATAGAAATTACACAATTTTAAACTGTTTATTGTGGTGTTTTTGGTAGGCTAAATTCAGCGATTTAAAAACAGTTACATCCTGTTTTTAAGCCTGCGAGAATTGTAACTTTAGTAAGTTGTGTAATTTAAACCATTTATTCAATTTATACAACAAGTGTGGACTGCTTCAAACCGTGTGAATTCTCGTCTCGGATTACGTTGAAGAGTAATTTTGAAAGAGATTTTATGACCAAACGCTTAATGTCAAATTATATCAAATGGCAAATGTTACGTATCAAAGGGCAAGTGTTACATACAGTTAACACATCTCGGTAGATGTAGAGATCTTGATTTAAAATCGTGGTTAGCTGGTACTGTGTCACTTTCTTGAAGATAGAGAGCGCATTGATAAGAACTGCATCCTCTTGAAAAGTTAAAAGAAATCAAAAACAATCTTTCATTTTGTTATACAATGTTTTATTTTAGTATATGCCTTTAGAAAATCAAGATCTGTGACTTGCATTGATTATTATACAGTTCAATCAGACAGGAACATCTAAACAAGGAAGTAAGACATACACTATTTCAGAGATAAAGCGTTAATTTTAATCAAGTCATCAGTTAAGCCATTCCTGTTATAATTACACTTTCATTTATAACATGGTATAATGTTATCTCTAGATTGTACTTGTAGAAGGCAAAATATTATACTATATTTATTAGATGTATGTTAGTATTTTTAACTCAGTACGGTTAGAAATAATAAAAAAATCTGCTATTCCAAATCTAGATGTATTGTGAGATATGCTGTACCAGGTTCAATATAAACAAGCACCTAGTTTAAGTAGGATTTTTCCATAGTGTCTCCGTGGCCCAATGGTTAACGACGGTGCATTGTAAACCTTCGCCTCTCACGACTGCAGGTTTGAATCCCACTGGCAGCTTGACTTGTGAGGAAGTGTCGATTCTTACGGATGGCGGGAGGTGTGCAGTACTGGTTCTACTCAGGAAAAGTGGGTGGTCTGCCTCCACACAAAAAAGTTGACCGTCATATATAACCTTACATATATTGAAAATGGCATAAAACACCATACAAACAAACAAAAGGATTTTCAAAATGTGTTCAGATGTGGTCAGGTGTTCTGGATTTGACCCAAAGACACGCATGTAAAGCACGTGAATAGTTGTAATACTGTATGACGATATCACATTATTTTCCATAAATTTGTTACACCCGAGGGTGATAACACGTATAAACCCAAACTGTGTTAATGGTGAGGAATGCAACTTGTAACACGAGGGTGATAACACGTATAATCCAAAACTGTGTTAATGGTGAGGATTGCAAATTGTTGTAACACGAGGGTGAAAAAGAAGATTTTACCGGAGTTTTTTATAAACCTTCACAATCCACAACATACATGTACAGGGGTAGACTATTGACAGATGATGTCATTGGGCCCATAATGCACTGTGTATGGGTGTTTTAATCCCATTAAACCAGCTAGTGATTAAAACAACATGGCCTAGAACTCTGAGTACTAAAATGGTCAAGATTTTGTGCTTATCACTGTCATTGTATCATGGGTAGACTAGATTGTAGTCAGTATTTTTACCTGCTAAAATCTCCTAAAATAAAACTTCGACTGAGCAGTTCCCATCATCCTGCTCTATACAAAACAACCGAGTCTTAATATTGACTGTACATTGCAATGTTAGGAAGAGATCATTTTTCTTTTGATGCAAATGTTTTCAATGGAACCAAAAGGAACAAAAGCATTATTGTACCCAATCATCATAAATGTACCCAATCACTGCTAATGACAGCAAAAGACTGGAAATGGGCTGTATGTTTGAAAAATGTTGCTGAAATTTCCACAGGTTGATAATATCCATATGGAACACCCAATAAGAAATCTTGAGGTCAGAATGATATCTTTTCTTTGAACTGTTACTGGTTGAAATGAAATGTAAATGTTTGTTTTATTACAAATCTGTGTGTGGTTTTGGTTTCTGTGATATTGCGATGTACTAAGATGTTAAAAATGGTATTGAAGGGAAATAACTGATTATTCATATCTGTTGATAGATAATGGAAGGTTATCTTTCATTATTTCCTACATTGTTGACTAGAATGTTATTTCACATTTTTATTTTCACAGGGCCGTGGTGGCCTGGGGTCAATTTTTGTCTGGGCTTCGGGTAACGGTGGTCGCGATGACGATAGTTGCAACTGCGATGGATACACCAACAGTATTTATACCCTGTCCATCAGCAGTGTGACGGAGAACGGCAAGATCCCATGGTACTCGGAGGCGTGTTCCTCCACCCTCGCAACTACCTACAGCAGTGGATCTGCGGGAGAGAAACAAATTGTTAGTTTATTATTAAATCATTTAGTGGTAGATTCTGTAGTTAGACGGAGAACATCAAGGTGTCACAAACATGTCACAAACATGTTGCAAACATGTCACAAACATGTCACAAACATGTTGGTGTAGCTGTGTAGCTATGACAACCAAGTCCATCAGAGTTTGAAGGCAACAATATTTAACGTTTAAGAAAAAAAGAACACTGGGCAAATGCTACAAATAATACTTGTTTACATTAAGATTTGTTATTTCTTTTACATGCAGATTTATCATACCGTTACGTCCAGTGATTCTCAAAATAAAAAAAAGGTATTGATATTGTGATTTTGAAAGAAACCATAGAATGAGACTTGAGTCAATGTTGATGGGCATATTTAGGACATTTTTAAAACTTGATAGTTGTAATTGGGGAAATAATTATGTAGAGGTCTGATTATTAGAACAAGTCTATACAAAGGTTGATAGAGCTGCATTTAATATGTGTTTGTTCCCCAGGTTACGACTGATATTCGTAAGAGTTGTACAGAAACACACACGGGGACCTCGGCTAGTGCCCCGTTAGCAGCTGGACTGTGTGCACTAGCCCTGCAGGCAAAGTAAGTATTTTTATCAACCACCCTACACTAGAGGACACGTATAAGTACCTTGATTTTGAACGCTTATAAATCATTTTATTTTTCACAGTAATTTGCTCAAATTTTAAAGCAGTGGCTGAATGTAATCCGATTATCAAATCGATTATTTATTTTCAGTTTATTGGATGAATCTGTTAAAATATAGCGAAGAGTTTAAATACGATGTATTCCAAATTGTGCATTCCATTTAAAAGATATGAAATAAACTGTAACTGGGGTACTTATAAGTTTCACTTAACGCTTAACCCCCCTACATATATATAATGGACCATTCCATTTATGTGACAGTCACTCGCAGTAACTCGCAGGCTGGTCTGGGTTTACAAAGGACTCAAAGGCTATTATAGTCGTGTTTAGCGGGTTAAGGGTTAAATTTGTAATCATTATGTCTGATGGTTTAATGGGTGCAATCCTTGCAGAGGGCTTGTGGTTCCAAGCTGTTTGTAGTAAACTAAGGCTGCAACAGTCCATTGTTCTAGCTTGATAGCATAGTGGTAGGTGCAAACAGTTACAAGTTCAATAGAAACGATGGGTAATACTTGACTTCTCTGAATTTTCTTCAGCAGATTATACAAATCATTCATTACATGGCTGAGTATCAACTTTCATACCCCATCCAACCCCTTCGCCAAGAAGAGAAAACGGGGTTGGCTGGGGTATGAAATTAAACCTTAATTTCAGCTTAAAAAGTTTGCATATATTATAAAATTAAAGTAATTTTTAACAGGTTTTTGCATTTCGAGGGGTCAGTGTAAAACTATTGTAACTACATATGAATAAAGGAGGAGATACAATAGTTTTGCACTGAACCCTCGATTTGTTCAGTTAAAAATGTTTTTAAACAAGTTTTATTGTTGAAATATCCGTTATAAAATCCTGCTAATACAAGCTTTCCTATCACTTAATGGAACTAAGACAGGACCACATAATGTCTCCACTGTTTTCAATGCAGGCAATACCACAATTCCACAGTTATTTCCAAATCATGCAATGTCTTTTTCATGTACTATTGGGTTACATCTTGTGATATCTATTTATATCATAAAGATCATGTGATATCTATTTTTAGCCCCATGTTGACATGGCGGGACCTGCAGCATATTGTTGTTATGACAGCAAAACCAGATGACCTCAACGATCCATACTGGATCACCAATGGCAGAGGCAGAAAAGGTAAGTGTTTAGCATTGGTCACCTCTGTATAGAGATTGCTTCTATTTAAATTAAATTTAAACACATTTTATTTTACATTGATTGCAAAACAAGTTCTTGCAATTTATATTCATCACTCTGGATGGCTTCCTGGGTAGAACCAGTACAAAGCGATTTGGATCAATTATCTGGGTCAAGGGTAAATAACAGTGTGAATCGAACCCACAACCTCTCGATCTGGAGCCTGATGCTTTACCACTGGATCATCCACTTCTGTTTAAATGTTATTTGTATCAACAGGTCATGTTTAAAGAGGTCAAGTGTTTAAAGAGGTTTGAAAACAAGTTTTAACTATAAAATATTTCCCAAAATTGGAACAGAAAAAATGTTTAACAGTTACCTTTATTTAAATAAACTAACCCACCAAATAACGGCAAAACTACACTACAGAAGTTTAAATGATATAATAATGTATATATGCCGATTAAAAGTTCAGGTTTATTGACAAGTTATTAAGATACACATGATTTAAAATGAATTATGAGTTGGTAGCTCCAGTTTGTATGTCTATAGAGCTTGGATTCTCAAAATATGTAAATTATATATATATATATACCTCGTCGTCAGTAGGGTTATAAATGGTGTATATATTTTGTACACTTTTATAAAAAAGGTCACTTGTACTTAAATGTTATTCATATAAACAGGTTTCATGTAAAGGTCCCATGTTCAAAAAGGTCATCTGTAAAAATAATTCACCTGTTTAGCTAAAAATAAGTTTTATTTTCAAAATATTTCTAGACCGAATATTGACATTTCAAATTTGAAGGGTTTGTATGTTCAGTGATCTACCAAACTAAACTAACTACAATGCTTCTTAACAGTTGAATTTGTGTTTGCAGTTAAATTGTGTGACAAACTCTACCTTGTCATGTTTTCCTTCACAGTTAGTCATTCCTTTGGTTACGGGCTTATGGACGCTGCCGCCATGGTTCAGTTGGCTCGCAATTGGACCACAGTACCTCCGCAACATGTTTGTGAAATACGCTCATCGGACCATGACAAGTAAATATCGTTTTGTACCCATTATAAATATACGGTATACATGATTGCAGTGGCTTGCAATTGATTTTCATTGTGTCATGAATACATTCAGCCATGAGTTATGTAAACAAAATAATTTGTGGAGATAGTTCCTGAAAATTGTGCATACAAACAGCAGGATTTAACGTACTTGGGGCATGCTTTGATTGTATTGAAAAGCTCATGAAAGTTTGACTTTGAATTTTTAATAGTAGGGGGGTCACAGACTCTGTAAAACAGGATAAATTGCTAAAAAAACAACACTGCAGGGAAAAATCAGGGAATTTTAATTGTTTTTATTAAAAATCAGAAAATTTTATTTCTGCAGTGCACATGAAAAAAGAAGTAATGTAATTGCCACTATTCAGACAAAAAAATAAATAATAAAAAGTTAATGATAACGTGTTTTTCTATGAAAATAATTTTCATATTATTACATCAATTCTAAACGTTTTAGATGGCATTCCTTTTTGATCGGTCACCAGATTTATAGGGAATGTGGATATTTTCTAACATAACACTACAATAGTTCTTGGAGACATTTTACTCATAAACAAACACAAAAAAACAAACAAACAAAACTTGCACTTTTAATGGCGTTAAGTATTATATTGTGACGAAGGTACAGCTATAAGAGAAGGATGTTGGCAGTATATTTTCTTACCTTAACCAGGAAAATATCAGGGAATTTTATTTTATTTATGGCCACCCTGAAAAAGAAAACATTGCAGAAGGTTATATGACCGTGTATAGTTGTTAGGTTTGGCACTGAGGTCTCTCCCCGACTACCACATGAGAATCAACTCAGTGGACATGTGGGATTCCTGACTAGAAAAGGTTAACTGGTAATCTTGAAAATGTGCTGTGTTAAAGCATAGTATAGAAAAAAGTTATTCCAAAAATGATATTATATATATCCCTAGTAGGTATATAGGAGTCGCTCTGTCGGGTGGTCAGTCAGTCTGTTCAAAATCTTGTCCACGGTATTTCTACAAAACCCTTTGATGGATTTTGACCAAACTTCGTTAGAAGCCTTGGTCTAAAGTGGAGATAAGCATTACATTGTCTCGTTCCAGTTTGATAATTTTTGTCGGCATAATGGCCCTTCGAATATTTTCACAAAAACGTTTGTCCACTCTGTTTCTCCATAACCCCTTGATGGGTTTTCACCAAACTTTATGATAAGTGTCGGTATGAAGTGGAGATAGACATGTCATCTTTGCGTTCTGGTGCGATGATTTTTGACTGAGTTATGGCACTTTAACTATTTTTACACAGAAATCTTTTCCACGCAATTTCTACATAACCACATGATGGGTTTTCATGAAACTTCGTGAGAAATCAGTATGAAGTGGAGATGCACATGTTTTTAGCTCTACTGATCAGAGATCAGCAGAGCTTATGTCGTGGTGCGGTGTTCGTCTGTCCGCCCGTCCATCTGTCAGTCTGTCCGTAAACTTTTTTTGTAGCGACTACTCTTCTGAAACTACTGAATGGATTTTCATGAAACTTTACAGAAATGTTGCCGATGAAGTCTAGTTGATCCTAGCAAAAATTCATGTTGATGTGAAATCGTAATGGAGATTTTTAAAATCGTTTTGATTCAACGTTAAACATGGCTGCCAGCGGCCATCTTTGTTTACATAGAGTTATTTAGTAACAACTTTTAGCGACTACTCCTCTGAAACTACTCGAAGGATTTCCATGAAACTTCACAGGAATGTTGCTCTTGATGTCTAAATGATCCTAGCAACATTTCAGGTTGGTCGGAAATTCAAGATGGCCACCACAGCTAAAAATAGATTTTCAAAAAACAAGTTTGTAGCAAGTACTTCTTGAAAACTATAAGTGATATTGATATGGGACTTCTTCTAAAATGATCAGTATGACATGATGTTGATGGCCATCTTTGTTTACATAAGCTATATAAAGAAATCTTGTAGCGACTACTCCTCTGACACTACTTGACGGATTTTCATGAAACTTCACAGGAATGCTGATCTAGCTATCAAAAACCTATCAGTAGAGCTTCAAGGTCATTGACCTCTTGTTTACTGAGTAATGGCCCTTTGAATATATTCACACAAACCATGTCTGCGCTATTTCGCCATAACCCCATGATGGATTTTCACAAAACTTTCTGAGAAGCATCAGAATGAAGTGGAGATATGCATATCATCTCTTGGGGTTCCGGTTCAGTGATATTTGATGGAGTTCAGGCCCCTTGAATATATTCTAAGAAGAATCTTGTCTGCACTATTTCTCTCCTAGATGGATTTTTACGAAACTTTGTGAGAAGCATCAGTATGAAGTGGAGATGAGCATATCATCATGGGGTACGCATTTACAGGGGTATTAATCACCTTCAGTGATAGGTCTAGCTACAAATTTAGATTGAACATGTAAAAATGCATAATTATGTTTTGAATTGTGTCTTCAGGTCAATAATAAAAATAACAAATATTGAAGAAATTACCCACCATTATAATAATACGCTTAATCACTTCTCCTTTACTTTCAGACAGGTTCCAATGAACGGGAAAATTTCCATTCCTTTAGACACAGACGGGTGTGAGGGCACTGCTACCCACGTGCAATATTTAGAACACGTACAGGCTCGAATTACGTTAAAGGCCAGTAAGCGCGGCGAAATCCAGATTTACCTCTTGTCTCCGTCAAAGACGAGGTCAACGTTGCTGGCAAAACGGAGTCACGACACGTCCAGGGAGGGCTTCAACAACTGGGCGTTCATGACCACCCACTACTGGGGCGAGTTCGCAAGGGGGCAATGGGTCCTCGAGATAGAAAATGGGGCTCGATCCTGTGAGTATATATTTTAGATCTTGCGTCCTGTCTCTATCCAACACCAGTCTGTCACTGCAAAGTTTGTTTAGTTTGATGGTATTTGACAGTGGTATTTTTACAGTTGATGTTGTGATGGATCCCATATTGCATGAGATGTTATATTGCTTCAATCAAACCGGTCAGACTTTGTGTAAGATGAAGAGTGATTTCCCTTTGCAATTGCAATACATTGCAAACAGTTATCTCCCTTTCAGTTCATAAGGGAGATAACGTTTTTGAAGGTGAAAAAAGAAGTATTTAGTTGCCATCTGGGAAAGGCACTTCATATTCATGAGTAATACAAGAATATTTAAACCATCTAATCAAAATAATTAAAATTGTTAAAAAGTAAAACTTCCCAATATAACAAAGTGTGGGTTATTTTTAGCTCTACTGATCAGAGATCAGCAGAGCTTATGCCGTGGTGCGGCGTCCGTCGTCCGTCCGTCCGTCCGTCTGTCCGTCTGTCCGTCTGTCTGTCCGTAAACTTTTATTTGTAGCGACTTCACAGCTGAAACTACTGGATGGATATTCATGAAACTTTACAGAAATGTTCCCCATAAAGTCTAGTTGATCCTAGCAAAAATTCATGTTGATGTGAAATCCAAGATGGCCGCCAAAGCTAAAAATAGAGTTTTAAAGTACAAGTTTGTAGCGACTTCTTCTTGAAAACTATAAGTGATATTGATATGGGACTTTTTCTAAAATGATCAGCATGACATGATGTTGATCCTAGTCAAAAATCGTTTTGATTCAACGTTAAACATGGCTGCCAGCGGCCATCTTTGTTTACATAGAGTTATATAGTAAAAACTTGTAGCGACTACTTCTCTGAAACTACTTGGCGGATTGTCATGAAACTTTACAGGAATGTTGCTCTTGATGTCTAATTGATCCTAGAAAAATTTCAGGTCGGCCGGAAATTCAAGATGGCCGTCACAGCTAAAAATAGATTTTTAAAAAATAAGTTTGTAGCGACTTCTTCTTGAAAACTATAAGTGATATTGATATGGGACTTTTTCTAAAATGATCAGCATTACATGATGTTGATCCTAGTCAAAAATCGTTTTGATTCAACGTTAAACATGGCTGCCAGCGGCCATCTTTGTTTACATAGAGTTATATAGTAAAAACTTGTAGCGACTACTCCTCTGAAACTACTTGGCGGATTGTCATAAAAACTTTACAGGAATGTTGCTCTTGATGTCTTATTGATCCTATCAAAATTTCAGGTCGGCCGGAAATTCAAGATGGCCGTCACAGCTAAAAATAGATTTTTAAAAAATAAGTTTGTAGCGACTACTTCTTGAAAACTATAAGTGATATTGATATGGGACTTTTTCTAAAATGATCAGCATGACATGATGTAGATCCTTGTGGAAAATTATTTTGATTCGACGTTAAACATGGCTGCCAGTGGCCATCTTTGGTTACATAGAGTTATATAGTAAAAATTTGTAGCGACTACTCCTCTGAAACTACTTGACGGATGTTCATGAAACTTCACAGGAATGTTGCTCTTGATGTCTAGTTGATCCTAGAAAAATTTCAGGTCGGCCGGAAATTCAAGATGGCCGCCACAGCTAAAAATAGATTTAAAATAAATAAGTTTGTAGCGACTACTTCTTCAAAACAATAAGAGATATTGATATGGGACTTTTTCTAAAATGATCAGTATGACATGATGTTGGTCCTTGTCGAAAATCGTTTTGATTTGACCTTAAACATGGCTGCTTTGTTTACATAGAGTTATATAATGAAAACTTGTAGCGACTACTTCTTTGAAACTACCTGACGGATTTTCATGAAACTTCACAGGAATGTTGCTCTTAATGTCTTATTGATCTTAGCAAAATGTCAGGTCGGCCGGAAATTCAAGATGGCCGCCATGGTTAAAAATAGATTTTCAAAAACAAGTCTGTAGCGACTACTTCCTGAAATCAAAATCAATCAGTAGAGCTTCAAGGTCATTGACCTCTTGTTTTTATTTTTTCCTCCCACAAACTAAGAAGTTTTTTACAACTAAAAAACTCTTTAAAAGTAATTGATTAGACTAGGAGGCAGGTTAATATATAGCTCTGATATGGTAGTTGGACGAATTTATAGTGTTTTAAGTTTTAATTTTCCCTTGTTCTTATTGTAAGATTTTTGTATTATTTACAAAGTTTGTTTTCATGGGTTAATCTGTTTCATTCTGTTGATTTTCTCAATTATTTTGTAATATTATTTTTGTCTGTGACATCAGTAGTTTACTAATACACAATTTGATATGATATGTTACGGCGCTGTGTGTTAAACTCACGTTTCTGTAAGGCATGCTTATAGTTATATTGGCTGCTTCTACAATGTTTTTTCTAACCGTTAGCGTTGGGGATTTTGGGATATTTAACCTTAAATTTAGGAAAATGTTAAATGTGTACAGATGATATGTAGCATAGTTCCCATGTATTTCACTCTATCCCTACATTTACAGTTAATTACATGATATGCTAAAGACATATTTTGCATTCTCGTGGTACCTTGTTCAAGATTGCTTATGCTTCATACAGCAATTAATATGTTTTTACAGAATTTAGTATTTTACAAGATTCTCTGAATTTTAAGGAAAACATTTCAGGTTTTTTATTCTGAAATTATATTTAATTTACCCTTTTTTTAAAAATGTTTTCTTTTAAAGTTTTAAATTTGGCCGATGACTTATTGTTTCTTTTTAAAAAAAAAAAAAATAATTTCCAAGCCAAATTACAAGATTTTTACTATTAAAGTATTTACAAGCCAAATTACAAGATATTCACAGTTTACAAGCCAAATTACAAGATATTCACAGTTTACAAGCCAAATTACAAGATTTTCACAGTTTACAAGCCAAATTACAAGATTTTCACAGTTTACAAGCCAAATTACAAGATATTCACAGTTTACAAGCCAAATTACAAGATATTCACAGTTTACAAGCCAAATTACAAGATATTCATTTTCACTATTTACAATCTAAATTACAAGATTTTTCGCTTTTCAAGATTTTTGCTATTTACAAGCAAATATTTTTTTTCCACTATATACCATAAATATTACAAGAATTTTTAACTATTTCCAACCGAATATTTACGAGATTATGCGTATTTTGTAGCAGACACTCCCATTTCACCACTCGGTGTTGATGACGCGGACTGTAAGTGCCTCGTACAGTTCCAGTATTGTACATGTATTTTATCAGTTTGAATTTTGATATATTTTTTATTGGAACAACTCTGCATTTACTTTTTGACCTTCATTTTTGGACCAAAATGAGTGCGTGAAAACTTTACGGTTTTGAAAGTCAAAAGTTTTTTGTTACTGACATTAATTGTATATGCAGCGTTGTTCCCACATTGTACGTATAAATGTTTTTATTTTGTTTGCGTAATATACTATAAAGCTTTTGCCTACGATGTTTTCATGTGCACTTTTTGTTACGCTGCCTCCTGAATATGCAGAAAAGCCTATCTATAGATTACATTCGTACAAACTGTGCCTCTGGCTGACAACTGCTTTTACTCTGATATTCTGAAGTTGGCTTTAGGTTGGCAAGCATTTCTGATGACTCTACAGACGCTGCAGACTCGCCTGCCCAATTGAAGTATCGTTTCTTTCTATATTATTCCGTGCTGATCTACCGAATGCAATACGATGGGAAACAAAGATATTTATTGCTGATATATGCAATTATTGGGATGTAATTGTCTCACACTAACACTAATAACCAAGTTTGATAACATTGTTTGCTTCCCTTGATCTGTAAATGTAAAGTTGTTATTTTCAAATTCCGGGGTGCAAATTATGCTTTCTTTACTTCAAAAGCTGAAGAGCTGTTAAGGGGACATAACTTTAGGTATGAGCATTAGTATTCTAACATGTGCAGAGAATTTTTGGCACTTATCAAACTGAGCTATATTATCTGAATATGAACAGTCCATATCACTATTTATGTATGTCAAATATTATATAATGGCTATGGGGTTGGGGAGTGTGGGCCTTAAAGGAAAGGGACAGCACGTTACAGTTTTAAATACATCAAGACAGAGTGGGGGAACTGTGATAGGGTATAACAATTAAGGTAATAACAAGATCAAAATGAGGGAAATAACACTTATAACACTGGGAATAACATAATGGGAAAGGCAATATAACTACAGAAGGGAAATAACAGTTACACATCGGGTAAATAACACTGGGAAATTGGGAATAACATAACGGGAAAGGCAATATAACTACAGAAGGGAAATAACACTTACACATCGGGGAAATAACACTGGGAATAACATAACGGGAAAGGCAATATAACTACAGAAGGGAAATAACAGTTACACATCGGGGAAATAACACTGGGAATAACATAACGGAAAAGGCAATATAACTGCAGAAGGGAAATAACAGTACACATCGGGTAAATAACACTGGGAATAACATAACGGAAAAGGCAATATAACTGCAGAAGGGAAATAACAGTTACACATCGGGTAAATAGCACTGGGAAATTGGGAATAACATAATGGGAAAGGCATTATAACTACAGAAGGGAAATAACACTTTCACGTTGGGTAAATAACACTGGGAATAACTTAACGGAAAAGGCAATATAACTGCAGAAGGGAAATAATACCGGGAAAATAACAGCAGAGAGAATACAGTATACAGTACTGGTTCTACCCAGGAAAAATGGAGTGATTTGCCTCTACCACATAAAAAATCGAGTGTCATATATGGCCTAACATGTGCTAAAAATGACTTAAAACATCATTCAAATGAAATCAAATCTAGTAGTAAATGTATGTAAATTGTAAGGTGCACACACCCACACCCACACCCACTCATCCACCCACCTATAAACACCTACGGTAGGAAGCATGGTGCTGTCGAAAAAACAAATTTGTTTTCTGACATTTAGAAGATATTTAGTTCATCAAATGTTGTGTGTCCAGGGTGTGACATTGTATACAGGTGATAGGTAGCCGTAGCGCTTTTTTATTTGGTTTAAATTTAATTAGTTTAATTTTATACTTTGCCCAGTAAATTTTAGTTGGATTTGTTTTCTGCTCTCGTTTCAGTATAATTAATCTTTTCTTTATTATTTTTTTTTAAGATTAAGATTTAGTTTCAGGTATCAGTTTGTGAGACGTCCGACAGACACAACCGTTGAGTTATTTTCCTGAACAACTATTGTTGCTTACATAACCTGTCTGCCTTGACTGTATTACATACATTTTAATCTGGAGTTATACTATAAGGGAATAGAAGAATACATCATGAGTATCCATGTGAGAAAGGAAAATCTCACCCGAGGGCCAGAATTGTAAGCGGAGACGAGGCTCAACTGATCAGTTCCTGGTTGCAGTTCTGATCCCGAGGGTGAGATTTTCCTACGATGGAATCTTTTTCTCCCGTTATGTGCTTAGCACAGTCCCACTTTAATCACTGTATTTGCTAGAATAAGGCGACATCACCAATATGACATCATGACGTTTCAGTTAATGGACTCGTGTTATGTAAGACAGCGTTAGCTTCCATGGGGAGAAACCCTATCTCACTTTACCAGAAATGGGAGAAATGTTGTTTGACATTTTTTTAAATCAGCAGAATTTGTTGATCATTAACTTTTGCATCAGAAGGATAGAAGTACTGTATTAAAAGGTTGCCATACATTCAGTTGTCCCTAACTGTGATATCGTATAAGAATAATGTATAGCCATACATTCAGTTGTCCCTAACACTGTGATATCGTATAAGACTAATGTATATTCAGTTGTCCCTAACACTGTGATATCGTATAAGACTAATGTATAATGACTTGGGGTGGTATTTAGCACATGAAAAACTGTCACCATGAAACAAAAGTTCAGCAAACATATCGAGGGTCAATCCAAAACTACTGTATCTTGTTAATTATTTGTATATAGTTACAATAGTGTCAAATTCATCCCTCGAAATGTGAGTTCTTCCTATGTGGGAAATGTACAGGTTTTATGGTTGCCAGTTACAACCCTCTTGGCATAAGTAAAACAAAAAGTCAATTGGTTTTGAAAAGCCTTAATATTTCCCTTTAATAATAGCGCCCGGATAGCGCCCAGATAGCGCCCGGGGCCTATGCAAAACACCAAGGGGGCGATCCTATAAAATTAAAAAAAACAACTATTTTTTTTGTTAAGTTTTATGTAAAGGTTTGAAAATTCATTGACTTTTGAAGAATATAAAAAATAAATAGATTTATTTTTATTTTTTTATAAGTAATTGGGTTTGCAGTAGGTGGGTGGGGTGGGGGTTTTGTGGAGGGGTGGCAGGTGCGCTACTATTATATGGTAAAAATGGTATGCATAAAAAATACTTATTAAAATGTCTTAAGCATAGTTATATTATAATCTGTTTTGCATGATTGCTCTGCTCTGTTTATATTATTTACATTATAGCTTGGTTTAGTTTGTAAAAAACATTAAGCCATCTTGTTTTGTGAAGATAAAATTAATTTGTATTTTTGGTTGACATTAGCAGAAACGTTGACAAAGGTCAGGTTTATATGTCAAAAAAAAAAATGACATGGTGTAAATGTATAAGGATTACTTATGTTTATTGATGTCAAACAATTATTTTGGTTTTCCTGTGTTAACACTACTAATGAAATGCATTATTAATTAATGCTGTTTTTCTATAATTAACTTGTTTATTTTTGTATTAAAGATGAATGGCCACCATTTTTCTAGTGTTATCCATTAACAAATTTAACTCTTAAACATCATATGAACATTTCTTGATAGTCTCGGAGAGAAACATATATTGAAAACCGCTACTAAGTTGTATGTAAAATAAGCATTATTTGCATGACGTATATACTACTTTTATCACTGTGACTGCACGGGGAAATGAGGTAAATCTGAATTGTCTAGCTGCACAACTATTGCCAGATAATTGATAAATACATTTACCTGTGGTTAATTTACCTGTTCAAAGTTTTCTACGTCATCAAATAAAATCTTATTCTCGCTTTTCACAGATATTGCAATGTGTGAATTGTAAATATCTATTGTTGTGTATTGATTTAAAATAAACATAAACATGTTCATGAAACAAAACATGGCCGAAGAACTTTAAATTTACCAAGTTAACTGTAACTGTTATAGATCAACAAAAAAACATTTTAAAAACAACAACAATTAACTGTTGCCTTGTTTGTTATATAACACATTATGTTGATTCACGGCTTTTTATTTGCATGATTAAAGTCTCTATCCCGCCAACAACAGGAACATTTTACAACAGATGTAAACCGTTTCTAAAGCTACTGACGACGCGGTGTATATATATATGTTACATATTTTGAGAATCTAGACTCTATGGACAGAATATAAACGGCTTGAACCAACAAGGCCAAACCCCAAAACTGGAGAGTGGAATTAAAGAGTTACCGACTCCTAATTCATTTTGCACATATTCAATCACGGGTATTTTAAGAACCTGTGAATAAACCTATACTTTTAATCAGTACATATAAATTATTATATGACCTGAACACCTGGATAGAGTTTGATAAATGGGTTTGTAGTGTAATTTTACCGTTATTGGCGGGGTTAGTTTCTTTAACTTGTTGATAACTGATAGAGAATGGCGTTTGATTTATTTTCAAGCATGAAATTATGTAACCTTGTATGAATGGCTTGTCATATATACTTGTTTTCTTTTATACCGGTCTGTTGTTTCATAATTATGCCTATATGTAGTATTTACTGACATTTTGAATTAGGACTTTAAACATATATATTATTTGTTTGTTTTATAAACACATCGTCTACATATGTTAATACTACTAGAGGTTTAAGTTTATATCAGTTGGTAAAACTGAAATGGGAAACATAGGGGTTGGTACTGTAACCATGGTAACCATACATGAGCCGTAGGTGAGTTATAAGTACTGTAACCATATTTGAACCGTAGGTGAGTTATTGCTTACAGGCAACAAAACCTATGTTTCCTTGTTAAGGTTTCACCAGCCGGTACACTCTTTAATCTATAATCTAACTGATTTATTGCGTAGATGCAGCAATTGTTTTAAAAGTGAACAGTGTTTTTTTTTTTTTATTTGCTATTTATATTTTATCCCCGCCTCTATTCCAGTTATAATTACCATATTCACCGTATAAGTTCCGACACTGTAAGAATTGGGACACCCTTGAATTTAAGTTAAGCGCCATGGGTCTCACTTCTAGCTTTTCACACACCACACCATGTGGATTACAGGACAAAGGAGTTTAAATAACAAGGTTCGCTAAAATGTGTTCTATAGTCCACTGTATGCATTCAGAACGTCTATTCGGATAAAATGTTTTTCACAATTTGTGTTTTGTTCAAATTGATCAGTTACCATTCTATGACTATATTTTCATCAGCTTTATTGCTTCAGATTTTTATTCCCCGCACATGATGCAGAGAGGACTCACCATTTCAATACCCTTCTGTAAATAGATTACAAAGTATTTTGGAAATGACCTGAATATTATATAAAACACGGCAGAGTCCAATATTTTCTCTCTGCTCGACTGATCTCAGGAAAATACCACACTGTGAACTAAATCAACTAACTGCAGCTATGCAATAATGTTAAATGTTGAAATGAAAAATAGCCTTAGTAAAATGAATGATAATTTTGTAGTATTAACCTTGAGCTTCTTGAAATAATAGATTGCGGTATTATATTGAATAATAATGCTTAACTGTGTGGGATTTAGTGCATACTGTAGAGTGCATTTTTGCTATTTTAATTTTTGCTTCTTTTCTCTCAACTTGTAAAAGAAATCTTTGAAATATGGCAGTACTGAAATTACATTTTTTTCAGGCTTTGAATCATCTGTTATTACAGACTTCGGAGTATTTTCTTGAAAAATCAGTAAAAAAGGTCTCTTAAATACAGTGTTGGGCTCAACTTGATAAGTAAATATACCTGTTGAGCACGAATCGCCAGTAAATGCACTATTTCCCACTGTTTATGCTTGATGACTACAGTCTGACCTGTCTTAGGAGGGCAGCCACAGGAAGTAGAAATTACCATCTTAAAACAAATGTATAAAGTATTGTTATTGTTTAGAACGCATGTTTCAGTGTCTTTCAGAACTTACATGAACAATTTCGACAGCACTTAAATAAATTATACCGCATTGGAACAGTACTTTTAAGCGGCCATTTAATGCAGGTGGTCATTTGATACAATCATGTGGTGGCTTCTAAGGCAGGTTTGACTATAAATAGTGGATTGATTAGTAACCATGGTAACACTGATTTGTTTTCAGTTAAAGGAGCGAGCCTCAAGGATTGGGTCCTTGTGCTTTACGGAACTGATCGTGACCCCCAGCAATCCTTGACAACAACCACGACAACGACAACGACAACCAGTCAACCCCCCACGACTATCAAAGCGCGACTTCCACGTAATAAAAATCCACTTAATAAAAATAAGCCTCCCAACGATCTGCCTTATTATAATTATAATAGAAAAAATAAAAACTCAGCCATAAACTCTTGGTCCGATGCTGCAAACACAAAAAAGCATTCTGTGGATAATTTGACTCCCCGTGGAAAATCAAAATCAAAATATAAATCAAATAAATCAAAAAAGAAAAAGACGAAAATGATCAAGGAGACAACACCCAGTCCAAAGCCACAAACCGTCAAGTACCACTACTATAAACCCCATGGCCCTTATAACGGTGTTAATAAAAATGAACGACACATGTGTGTGTTTGAGACCCTGGCGAAACAGAATAATATGTCGACAAGACAATACTACCAGATGATCAAAAAAGACCTCAGCTCAGGCAAGGATAAATCACGTGATTGCATCATGTGACTTGTCACATGACACAAATATTTTACGTCTGCAACTTGAAATTCTTTTCACTTTACGTCAATTCTTGCATGAACCATGAATGATGACTCAGTGAAAGGCTTCTAATGCCATTGTAAACAAATTTTGACCTAGGTTATAAATTCCCTTGATTGAAAGAATCGTGATTTTGTTTATAATTCGAAAGATTGGTTGTGATTTGTCTTTAATAGTGCCATTCTTAAGAATTCTCATATGGCTGTCACTTCTACTGCAGTGTGCCACCAGTTTGATTCTCCTTTATAAGGAGTTCTGTTTGACAAAGAAGAAACTCTTTCATTATACTTGTATCTGGCCCATTCCTCGTGTGGTTCCGTTCTTTAAAAATGGTGGCAGGAAAAAACATGTAGTGAGCGGGAACTAAATGGAGTGTTTACAACAGAATTTGGTGCAGGTGTGATGGTTTCAGGTCTCTAATGCATACTTTTATTTTGATGTAAATGGCGTGTGTGTCTGATAATGTCCTTGCTTGTTGTTGCAGTATAGACGTCTGTCGGTGTGGAGTGAATTAAATTTTAATTCAATTCAGCTTGCATTGATTCACATTTTGTATTATGTTCAATGTTGTGTAATCTTGGGCAGTTATTTTGTTCAGCTTTTCAACTTCGGGTTTCTTGTTCTGCAACTTCTCAACTTCAGGTTTCTCGTTGTTTGATTCAGAAACTGCTTTTTTTTCCAGAAAGTTGTCTTACAGGCATTTTCAAGAAACATTGCAAGCTCTTTCTTTAAACTGTTCACATTAATTATTGTTTGGGGGAGATATTGTAATAACTTCTTATTGAAACAGTTTGCAAGCTCTTCTTATGAATTTGATATAGAAAAGATAAATAATTTTATGTTGTTGTTGTTTGCAAGGGGATCATTCTTACCGCCTGTTTTTTTTCTTTCTGTTTTGTCCGTCACTATTGTCATGGTATATCAATATAAGAGTTATTGTCCTTTATGATCAAAACTTAGTGTTTTGTAAAGGAACACTATTATGTTTATCCATTTCGGTGAATATTTGAACCTGGGACGTCTGTAGATCTTATACTTCAGCTTTGACTGTAAGATAGAGGTAAGCTTAACATCAGTTACTGCCCTTGCAGATTTATATATACATTATTATATAGGAGAGTTACTCCACCTACCACTGTTGCAGTTATTTTTAACTCTGTTATTTTTACCTGGTAAGTTCGAACTATATCCTCCTTAAAATCTTTACTTTTAGAAAGATTCTAGCAGACGTAAAATATTGTATTATGTGACAATGTCATGTGACAATCACATGACCCTTTGCATGCTTGATGTTGTGGTAGAATAGAAGCATTTGATTTTCATTTGATTTTGACCCTAACTTACGGTTGTGTATGGAGTTTGCTTTACAGAATGCAATAACTAACAAACTAAAAACATAGATATATTGAAATATTTCAATAGTTTGCAAAACCATGAAATGAAACCCACCTATGTATTAAGTTGACCTCACTGGTAGATATTTTCAGACTGGTTTAACAGCATGTTTTCAGTGATAATAGCCTGTGCTTTGCATAGAGTTATGCCCCTTGGAATAGTAAAAAATAGTGATGAAGTGCATGGGTATGAGTCCACCATTTTCTATCTCAAAATAAACCAATCAGATGGAGGTGTAGGCACAAATCAACCAATCAGAGTCAGGCACAAGCCAGGTCAGAGTACACCCCACTAGTAGAATTGACGCCAAAGGCCAGCAGAGGTTACGGGTTGGCGAGTTCTCCGTCGTTCGTCATCCGTCGTCCTTCATCCATTAACTTTTGCCTTGTGAACACTTTAGGGCCTTCATTATTAAACGGATCTTTACGAAACTTTGCCAGTGTCTTTATATCAGTGACAGCTCGGACAAGTTCGAAAACCAGCCAGATCGGGATTAGTTTCACTGGAGTTTTGGTCCTTGTTTTGCTGAAAAATGCCATATTAAGCCTTGTCTTCCTTGTGACCACTCTAGCACCTTCATTTATGTTTTGATCTTTATCAAACTTACACAGATTGTTTAATATCAATAAAAGATCGGACAAGTTCGAAAAACAGCCAGATCGGATCAGTAACACCGGAGTTATGGCCCTTGATTTGCTGAAATATGACATGAACACTCTTCTACCATCATTTATTATTTGATCTTTACCAAATTTGCACAGATTATTAATACCAATAAAAACTCGGAAAAGTTTGAAAACCAGCCAGGTCGGATCAGTAACACCGGAGTTATGGCCCTTGATTTGCTGAAAAATGCCATGTTCTGCCTTGTGAACACTAGCACCTTCATTTATTATTTGATTTTTACCAAATTTTACCAGGGTCTTTATTTATATCAATAAAAGCTCGTATAAGTTTGAAAACCAGCCAGATCAGATTAGTTTCACCGGAGTTATGACCCTTGATTTGTCGAAAATGTCATGTTCTGCCTTGCGAATATTCTAGCACCTTCATTTATTATTTGATCTTTACCAAATTTGCACAGATTGTTAATATCAATGAAAGCTCGGTTGAGTTAAAAAAAACGGCCAGATCGGATTAGGAACACCAGAGTTATTGCCCTTGAATTAACAAAAAAAGAGCTATATTTGCGTTGTGACCACTCTAGCACCTTCATTAATTATTTGATCTTTACCAACCTTGCACAGATTGTTAATACCAATAAAAACTCAAACAAGTTTGAAAAACAGCCAGATCGGGTCAGTAACACCGGAGTTATGGCCGTTGATTTTCTGAAAAATGCCATGTTCTGCCTTGTGAACACTCTAGCACCTTTATTTATCATTTGATCTTTACCAAACTTGCAAAGATTGTTAATATCAAGGAAAGCTCGGACAAGTTCGAAAATCCAGCGAGATCGGACTAGTAACACAAGAGTTATGGCCCTTGATTTAGTTAAAAATGCTGTATTTTGCCTCGTTAAGATGATAGGTCTTTCATTTTTCATCCGATCTTGCCAAACTTTACCAGGTTGCTAATATCAATGAAAGCTTGGAAAAGTTCGACAACAGCCAAATTGGATTAGTAATACTAGAGTTATGGCCCTTGATATAGTTAAAAATGCTGTATTTTGCTTTGTTAAGACAATAGGGCCTCATTTGGCCACTCCCCGTGTGGTTGCCGGGGTAGAATACAACCACTGCAAACACACCGTCACATGCAGAGGGGTAGGACCCCCCCATTCATATTCATTTTGTCATTTTTTGTTCATGCTCATTAAAGGTCTTCATCATGACCCCTGCATTGTTTCAGGTGCCATCTCGCTCACATCACTAAGAGCAGTGGCAGAAAAACAATAACGTGGCTCCAGCGTAAATGGAGTCTCTACGCTAGAATTTGCAGCAACTCTGCAGTTCAGGTTGAGAAGGTT
This sequence comes from Cyrtodaria siliqua, assembly GCA_037043455.1. Taxonomy (NCBI): domain Eukaryota; kingdom Metazoa; phylum Mollusca; class Bivalvia; order Adapedonta; family Hiatellidae; genus Cyrtodaria; species Cyrtodaria siliqua. The sequence goes on from JAWPHD010005166.1 coordinate 63,663, forward strand.
CTAGGCCCATTTTCCATATTTTATCTCGATGTACATGGAAGATGAGCCTGGCATGTTCATGCCTTTTAGGCGCCATATAACCTTTTCATGTGTTGGTGCGCCTTAAAACCCCAATTCAATTCAATTCATTTGGCCAGATTTCAATGAAAGTTTGAAGGGATGATCAGTATCAAGCTTAGTTGGGCATATCTTCACCGTGTTCCGGTTGAATGATTTTGGCAGAGTTATGGCCCTTTAAAGGTTTTAATGTACAAACTTTGTTGAGATTAGTCTCTTCTGAACTCATGGCCGGATCGGATTTCAGCGAAACTTTTAGGGATGATCAGTACAAGGCCTAGTTGTGCATATCATCGCCGTATTACGGTTGAATGATTTTTGGCGGAGTTTTAGTACACAAAATTTGTCCAGACTAGTTCTCCTGAACCCCTGACCGGATATCAACGAAACTTTGCTAGGATGATCAGTGCCAAGCCTAGTTGCGCACATCATATTAGAACCCGAGCCTTCCAAGTATAGTGTATAATATATGGAGCATAGTTGATAGCAAGGTGGACTGTGGAGCATAGTTGATAGCAAGGTGGACTGTGGAGCATAGTTGATAGCAAGGTGGACTGTGGAGCATAGTTGATAGCAAGGTGGACTGTGGAGCATAGTTGATAGCAAGGTGGACTGTGGAGCATAGTTGATAGCAAGGTGGACTTTGAATACGGTGGGCGCAAATTTGTGTCTCACCGGTAGCTCAAGGTTCGGTCTGTCGTTAGGCAAGATCAGAGCCTATCATCCAAGCATATCAAAACAATTTAGGTTTGTATGTAGGAGAAGCCCCCATTTCCCCCCCTGTTTCTGGGGAAGCCCTGACTGTACTAAGATAATGTAGTGATCAGTCCTTAGACAAGTCAGTTAACTTGGGGTGAGACAAAGTTATAGAAAAGGGCCACACACCCTAAATCAAATCACATGCATTCCCAAACGAATTAACAAAGGCCCTAAACGGAAGACGTTATATTATTTGTTTTGTTTTATTTAAATCTTTACTCGTAGAAGTAAAGCTGTGATCTTCCTAAGTTGTTAGTTATTAAATGTTGTTCTGTATATGATGTACCTATTTCAACGTTCATTGTAAATAGTCGGATTCATTTTAGAATTATTTTACATTTTAGAATTTTGTGATTCTTGATTTCAAGAAACTCATTACTCAGTGTAGAGTAGAGTAGAGTAGAGACTAATCAGTTTTAAGAACTGATTGAGTCTCTCCAGTTTTGCTTAATTACACCAATTGAAATGCTTCATTCGTATTAAAAATCAGTTTTTTAATTAAAAAATAATTGCTTCTATCATGACATCACTTTCTGGTATTATGACATCACATCCTGGAGTAGAAAGTGATGTCACATATTGTCACTCAACGTGTTCTAAGAACTGATTGAGTGTATAACTTATTGGAAAAAGAGATTAAGACTGTTTGTATCTCTCACTGAGTATGATGAGTTTCTTAAAAAAGAATCTCAAAATTCTAAAAAAATAATTCTAAAATTATTTAATAGACTGTTTGTGTAATCATTTATATAATTATGTCGTCTTCTTACATGTTCTTCTCTCCCCTTAACTTTAATATTCTCTCAATGTTACTATATGTAGTTTAATCCTCAATTTGTGTAACCTTAACAAGGAACAAATTGCATTTTAAATTTTCACAGAAAAATGTGGTGGAAAATATTGAAGCCAAAATAAATAGATAATAAATGCATAGAGTGAAAAATATCATAAACTCTTAGAATATTAAAATTAATCATGATGAAGGCCGTATTACAGCCGAAACTGATAGACAATAATAACAAATCTGTAAACGATAGTTAAGTCCATTACTCAGTATTATTCTTATTTCAAAAACACCAGACAGAAATTGTTTTTTGTTACATTCAACGGTGTTAATAGTTTGTATATTCTTACAGAAAATGCATATAGAAGGAAAGAAGGTAAAATTCTGTGGATATCAATATTTAAATTATGTTGTGTGTGTTTTTATTTTTGGTTGTTTAAGTAAAAGACCATGCAAAAAAAGAATGCTAACAATAAAACTTGGCCAGAACCATTTTTGGATCAAATTTTGAAGTACTGACTGGTAAGGTTTGAAACACCAATGTCATAGTGCGTAAAAAAAAAGGAGATAGAATAAGGACGGGAAAGTTTTAATGAATTTATTTTTTCCACTCTATGACATCTCACGTGATCGGTCAGCTGAATGAGACCACAACAGGTCCTGACACAATCAAATGCACATCACTCAACTGGACCCAGATGGGTGTGCACCATACGCCATGTACACACGTCACTCAACTGGACCCAGATGGGTCACAGTGCACCATATGCCATGTACACACGTCCTCACTCGACTGGACGCAGATGGGTGTGAATCATACACCATGTACACACGTCCTCACTCAACTGGACCCAGATGGGTGTGGCACCATACACCATGTACACACGTCCTCAACTGGACGCAGATGGGTGTGGCACCATATGCCATGTACACACGTCCTCACTCAAATAAGAGTAGGGCAGGTTCCCGGATTCCTATGTATCCTTCCCCTCTCACTGGGGCGGCTCTAAATAACCTATACTGTGTTGATGAGCCGTTAAACAACATTCAAACTCACTCAACTGGACCCAGATGGGTGTGCACCATACACCATGTACACACGTCCTCACTCAACTGTGCCCCAATAGGAGGAGGGGACTATAAATCTTGGGAATACACAACGTTAAAGAACACGATGCTAGAATTTAACGTCGTTCAAGGCGCTGAATTACTCGCATAGAAGACAGATACCATTTTGTAAACTTGATGAATTTCTAAAAAAAAAAAAAATATATATAATTTAAGGAATTCAAAAACTTCGCAATATTTACAATTATTGTACACTTTCTAATGGTCTCGTTCATTTTCAGTTTAAACCAAGCTTGTCTAACTCCCCAAAATAACTCTTAGAATAAAAGAAAAATAGATTTTGAATCCAATAAACTTGATGAATTTCTCCATAAAAAACTTAAATCAAGAAATGCAAAACCTGTGTGCAATATTTGCAACTATTGTATATTTCCATTGTCTTGTTCATTTTCAATTTAAAACCCAGCTTGTCTAACTCTCCAAAGTTACTCCTCCTAAGTCAAATTTCTCCATACATAGTTGATAACATACATGTTTCTTGATGCTTCGATGACTTTGAACTACGTTGTTTGGCCGGGTTTATACTCAATGGGTGGATTTAGAAAGTTAGTTGTATGCATTCTTGGTGTGAGCCCTGATACTGCTGCACCTGTATTTCCTGCCCTCTAATCGACAGCCCTCTGGTATTGCTGTAGTTGGCCATAATATATTCTGAAACAATGCAATTTGAAACATTCATTTGTTCAGTGTCTACCTTCACTCCTTAGATGTTGTTTTAATTTAATAAATATGTTTAGTTTTTGTAAGAAGATGAACAAATTGTTAAAAAAAAAACAACAACACCAGAGCAATCGTGCAAAGAGAAAAACAGAGAAAGATTTTTAAGACATTTTACTTTTGTGTTATTTTTGTGACATATATATTGGTGTTATGTGTAAATGTCCCATTTATTTCATGATTTATTATCTTCCAGGTGTGACGTAACATTATCTAATTGCTGTCTGCAATTTTTATAACTTTATTAGACAAAACAATGTGTTGAAGAGTCGTTAAACCACATTAATTAGATATATAACTACATTAAATAGATATATAACTACATTAATTAGATATATAAACTACATTTATTAGATATATTTTTTATAAAGCTTTATTCAACTATGACCAAAATAATTTTATGAACAAACTTGAATATTACTTCGTTATAACTTCAATATTAAAATTAATTTCTGCCTATTGAATTTTAATGATTGAAAGCAAAACTAAAAATATGTATTATAACACAGACCTATTAGGTGGGTGATTATAAGATAGGTTTGCTATTCCATACATGTGATATTTTCAGGAGGGTTACCTGGGAGATTTGACTTTTTTCCCAGGGAGATTTGACAAAAATCAGGGAGGTTTTTATACTCGAATTTTTAACGCGTACCGGTAGATTTTTTTCTGATATAAACCTTAATAAAGGGAGTAAATCAGCATAAAGTTGGCAAACATCACTTTCGCATTAGTCACACTGTTGTCTGTATTGGGCTTTTTGAACATTTTTGAAAGTTTGTGGTAGAGCCTGCTTTAGTTCTGTGTTTTTCAGTTTCTGAATGGCTGTTTCCTAAGTGGCCAATATTCTTCTCCAAGAAGAATTATACTTCACAAGATACTTTTGCTTTTTGGACCTGGAATTTCAGACTCTGGAGATAGATCACGTTTAGGTATTTTGATTTTGCAAGTAATAACCATAATGAAGATGCTTCCCATTTTATACACAGACAAATGATTCTCTAATCATGACAAACTGCAATCAATTATTTGATATCGTCATCATTTAATTGTCCTCAATTATATTATAATTTTAATCCAATTAATATCGATGCCAAATTCGCTAATTACCATCCCACTTACAGTCCGTATATTTCTATCAAACTCCCATGGACATTACAAATATCGCCGCCACGTGTCATAAACAGTCCAATCATTATTTTCACACAATAAACTAATTAGCTGACATGCTTATCCTTTTAATTACCTGCCCAGGGGCAATGTTTTCACAGATATAGATAAGACAGTTGGTGTTAATTTTTTTAGATCATTCGGAAAACTCGGTCTTGATCCAATAAATAACAGCAATTACCCAAAAGGATTCGCAAATAGCGAAATTTTGGAACTCGGCGGAAAATACCGGGAGAAATGGAGCTCCCGGCGGGAGGCCAGGAAATTCCATGAAATCCCGGGAGAAATTAGCTCCCGGCGGGAGATATCACATGTATGCTATTCTTGAACTGTAAATAATAATCAAAAACTTACGCTTCAGTTGGGCATAGGTCAGAGAATGGCATGATGTTTATTTATACTATTTCAGCTTAGTTTAGGAGGAAAATGATTGCTCCAATAACAATACTGTATTTTACCTTGTATAGTACGCACCCGTGTATAGTATGCACCCCCTTCTCGGAGGTCAAAACTGGGGTAAAAAAGTTGTTTCAGTGTATAGTACGCATCAAAATATTATGCTTTCTTTTTCAGATAAAGGTGAAGTCATTTGTTAAGAAACATGAACAGAAGAAGCTTTTCATTTTCATTTGTATAACGCATATTCAGACTGTGATGTATTGTAGTAATAGTGGTAAAATAAACTAGTGGGAGGGGTGTGGGTGTGTTTATTTATTTGTGTTGACAGTAGTTTTCCTAGATGAACCATTCAACGAAAATAAAAATAAAAATAAAAAAATTAAAAAAATCACGATCGAGATAATTAGTGTACAAAAGAAAATATAATTACTTCAATCATTAATTGCCAATCTTCAGGGGAGTACCTATCTTGTATCATCTCATCAAAGAGCCAATTATAATGCCGCAGATAATTGTCCGTAATCCGATAATTACATCTACTAAAACGCAACAAAGTCGTTGGTTACCGTAATCCATTACGCCGATTATACTAACATTGTGTATTCACGGGAACCAGGGTTTATCATAAGTGAATCAGATGTGTAACGCGTAATAAGTTACCTGTACCCCATGGCTAAATCTGGTAAAGGTCACACGGCGTGTCAAAGTGCATCCTCAGAAATAGTCGATACTCGCGGCAACTTCAAAGGATTATAAAAATAGAATAACCCATTCTACCCGTGTTTATAATGTGTCAAAACTGCAGCCGAGGTGCGATATTGTTTGACCCAATTATCAATCATCAAATGTGTACCGGTAAGCATGTTTTCAGAAGGGTAACAAGCATTATTGAATAATTGCCATTTCAAAGTAGGGTGATTCTGCCTTTCTACGCCGTCTAAAATATATGTATTTCAAAATAAAGCAAAAACTTCATTAATTTTTTATAAAATATTAAATAAAATCCTATAAATATAAGAATAGAATAGAACTGTAAAAATACTACATGTACCCAGTATGTACCAGTCTAAACAGCTGGAAGTCACGTGATATTACGTCACGCGATATAAACAAAAAGATCGAGGGACGATTTTTCACACAATTTATTGAAGTTTTACAACAAACATGCAAACATTTATACAAAAAGAAGCATCATAATACACTTTATTCATTTATAAATCGGATTAAGTCAATATATTACTTATATGAAGCGAGTAAATTACGAAAAAATTGTGTATTATCGGTATTCACAATTTTCTGTCTCAATGTCTTTTCGTCGTCAACGTTTTCTTCCCAGACATGGATTTCCTGCAAGAAAAAAAAAAGTTATTTTTATTGTTTCCTTCAATTGTACGCACCCTCCTTTCAGAAACCGTAAAAGTGGTAAAAAAACTGCGTACTATACAAGGTAAAATACGGTACTCACTCTACTAACTCTTAATTAGTCAAGAACAAATATTACTTCGGATGTTGGGTTTATTTGACTGACTCCTTGTTGTTTTTTGCAGCCGAATTAAAGGAGTGGACGCTGGTAGTGATGGGGACTGAGACCCAGCCTGGACTTGCACACAACATCACCCCACCTGCCAACTCAGACCAACCTTTCACGTGCAGTGGAATCACATCACATGGAGTGTGTATAGGTCTGTGTCTTTTATGGCTCATACAGTTCTGCAATATGATTGGCTAGTAGTCATAGTACTGTAATTTGATTGGTTAGTAGTCACAGGACTGCAGTCTGATTGGCTAGTAGTCACAGTAGTGCAATTTGATTGGCTAGTAGTAACAGGACTGCAATTTGATTGGCTATTAGTCACAGGACTGCAATTTGATTGGCTAGTAGTCACAGGACTGCAATCTGATTGGCTAGCCACACAGTAGTGCAGTCTGATTGGCTAGTTGTCAGAGTAGTTCAATAATAGATTATTGTTAAATCAATTTGTTTTCTGTCACCAACTTTCAATGCATGAATGCTTTACAATTATTTTTTTTTGTTGACGTGGTTTTGTAGATTTACTTTTCAAAACAATCCTGATATACTGCTGGTTGTTATTCCGATATTTGAAATCTGTAGTTTATATATTTAGATGCATACCAATATCCTTGGGAAAAGAAATCACCCGAGAAAAGTAATGTTTTACAGTGCTTGTAGTTTTAATAATACTAGTATATATTATAGGCGGTGATGAACTATATTATATACTAAACAGTTTCGTATGCATACTAAAACACAACCCAGGGCCTCAGGTGAAATTAAAATGCTTCTATGATATCAGTGATAACTGCGCAATAATGTGTTTTGCTATGTATAGTCCCTCATTTAATCATTCATTAGAATTTGATAATTGCTGATTTGTTTTCTTAAAAAAATGCATGTTTAAGGATTTTCCGGTTAACATTCCAGAAAATATTTAATATTTATGCAGAAAATATTTTTCTAGTTTAATATAAGAGCATAATTATTATATGTTCAAGTTCAAAGTATATTTTATTTATTGGTATAAAAATGTGTGTACCGCTAATTATTATTAAATTTGCTTTATGTTATTGTCATTTTAATACAAATTGTAGAAGATTAGGAAAGAAAAGCTAACATTGAAAACTTCCAAATATTAGGTATTTAATCTAACATTTTAGTTATCATTTTATGCCGTTCAGTGGAGAGCATGCACATTACAATGACCCTGTTCCAGTTGAATCCATAATTTAAATGTTTTGTTATTCTGTGAGTTATCATGTTCATTAGTTGTGTGTTGTTAATAATGTAGGAACTAATAACTTAATTAAAATAAGCAAAAAATAAAAAAAAAAATAAAAATTGATAAAATATTGAGATTAAATTGTGTAAAATTATCATCAGATATACATGTAGGCATGATCTTTTTTTTAACGCTGTTAGCTTGGTTTGTTCTATAATTAATTTTTTACAAGGCAACTTTTGTTTTAATTTGAAATTAAAAAGATTTGAAATTAAAAAGTGACATTTACTAGGCATTCATTTCGCAGTTTTAGAAAAAAAAAGACGAAATGTCTCGCGGTATTAAATGGTGAGTTAGTTACAGAATGTTTGGTTATGATGCAATATCACTTCTTATAATATCACTGCAATTTGACCTTGACATTGGCTGCAATTTGACCTTGACATTGGCTGCAATTTGCATCTTGTTGAAAAACAATGAAGAAAAAACCCATAACCATCCCTATTGCTGAAATAAAGTTTATAGTTTATCTATAAACTTGTACCGTTAATAAATTTTCATTTCTTCTCACTTGCATATACATTCATCTTTCACTCTAGCACATTTGCTTGCGCTTAATTCTCGGCAGAAATTGGTAATAATACACACATTTGCATGCAGTATAATAACTCATAATATAATTTTAATAATAACAGCAAACTGAGGACAAGGTCATTATAGAAACAGTTGTTTATTGACAATTTTATTAAATGACTACTTCGTGAGAGAGCCATGATAAAATATTACGTTTCTTCACGAGTCCTTTGCTAATCCATAAAGCCTGCTTGAGTATTGGCACTTTATACATCTATCTTACAGGGCCATCGTGGACTTGCACGTGCTGTAGGCACGTGAAGTCCATATTGGATCTGTTGTACCATAAAAGCCCTACGACATGTCTTGTCAAGAAGCTGTTGTAGAAACAAAACTCGGGCGGACATGGTCTTACTGATCGGGATGATCACGATGTAGTCATGTAATAATGCAGCATAACAACTCCAGGACCCATTACGTATATGGAGGATTATACACGAGTACTCATTCATTATTGAATTTATTAAACAAGTTGGCAAAATTTTTGCTAACGAGTTTAATAAATTCAGTAAGAATGAGAACGAATGTTAGATTCTATTTATTACATTGCTTATAACGTCACATTATGTCCGAAAACGCACATGACGTCATTAACGTTATGTTATACCACTAGTGGAATATCGAAAATATTGAATGGTGTTATTACACTCCCACATCACATGTTATGTGATAAAGTTTGTTGTTGCATGCTGCTGAAATCTAAATACTATAAAAAATATTGTTTGAATGAAATTAAGAATCAGCTTCCTTGCTGCCGAGACATTCAAGCTTAAGGTGATTCTTTCTATATGCAGTTTAAAGGAAATCTTGATCGTTTTCTTTCTTGCTGTCAAGATGTTTGGCCTTATTATACAGTTTAAAGAAATCTTAATATTGCATTTTGGTCTTGCATTGATCTTGAAAAGCTAACTGAAAAAAGAAAAAAATGTATTTATATATTGGAAAAATACTTTTGCAAAAGGAAATTCTGCCTCGTTTACTGTTTTGGTATCTGTCATAGCAGTACCATTTTGTTGCTATTATTTTAGACTTATTTCACTTGTTAATTATTTGTTGGAGGTTAAGGGATTTTTTAGACGTAAACTAATAATGTGTGGTGGTATATATTTAAGAACCCATTCATTTAACCCTTAGCCCGCTAAGAATGTATAATGGACTGTCCTTTCTTTAAAATTTAGATCAATCCATTTAAGTTACAAAGGGTTACTCGCAGGCTGATCTGGGTTTACAATGGACGCAAAGGCTATTATTATACCTCACTCAAAATTCTCTATGTAGTTTCCCCATTCCCGATCAGTCAACAATTGGTAATGTTTCATGGTAATGTTTCATGGCAAATTTTTTTTCAAGTTCTTTATTAAGTTAATAAAAAATAATTGCTGATTAAATGAATTTTGATGTTTGGTATAATAAAATAAATATCACATCCCATGGAGGGTGATAGAACATATTGTCAACCCTCGATGTGGTAATGTCCACCTCGGCTAAAGCCTCGGTGGACATTACCAATCTCGGGTTGACAATATGTTCTATCACCCTCCATGGGATGTGATATTTATATATTGTAGTCGCCCTTGGCAGGCTAAGGGTTAAATTGCACAAATTATGGGAACACTGGTTTCGGCTTGTCCTTCCATCTGTAGAAAAAGGCTTATCCGCTGTTACTCCTCTACCTTTAAACAAATCTCACGAAACTGATTGGGAAGACTGCCTGTGGTGAGAGCATGACCCCTATTGATTTTGAAGTCAGTATGTCAAAGATAAAGGTTATCTGTGATGATTGGGTCATGAATATCCTTGTCCGCTCTGTACTTCTCTTCCCCTGAAGCAAATCTCTGAAACTTCATTGCTGGATTGCAATTGCTGATAGGATGACCCAAATTGATTTTGAGGCCAGTAGGTCATAGGTCAAGGTCATTATGACCCAATCATGAAAATCTTTGTCCGGTCTGTAACTCCTCTCCCTAAAAAGAAAATCTCACGAACTTTCATGGATAGACTGCCTGTGGGGAAAAGATGACCTCATTTGATTTTGAGGTCAAAGGTCAAGGTCACCATGACATGATCATGAAAATCCTCGTTTGCTCTGTAACTCCTCTCCTCCTGAAGCAATTCTCACGCAGCTTCAAATGGGGAATGTTCTTGATGAGAGGATAACCCTATCAGGGGTCAGTATGATAACATCTGTTGTAAGAAATTCAAAACATTTGTTTCACTGTTGATGATGAATCTTTACCCCGACAGTAGGTAGCAGGGGCATGTTATTTGCCACCAAAAGGGGATAGCTCTTGTTATAAGTATGTTCATAGATTTCCCACAAATAAAGTATATTTAATAAACCTATATTGTTTTCAAAAGAAATTCAATTGCTACATTGCCTAATAATAATCCAAACTTTCTTTGTTTTGATTTAATCATTTTGAATAAATCTCCTTGCAAAATTCTTGAAATTTTACATTTTATCTTCTATTGTGAGCCCCAAATTTGTTATTGATCTTTATAAAATTTAAAATAAACAAATGTGTGTATATTTTCAGAATGTCGTCCGGGTTACTACAAGCTTAAGGATGGTTGTGTGGCCAATTGTCCAGAACATTATTACGGGATTATGCAGATGGTCCAGCTACGTTCCACGGCCAATGCCACGTCAAATCGCCCAAAGTTTCAGCGCCAAGGCTTGTGTAATGAGTGCCATGAGGCGTGTCGCACGTGCAAAGGGGCGTTAGTTTCTGACTGTTTTCAATGCACGGACGGTTATGAGAGGAGAGATAATTTATGTCAGAAGAAATTACTGCTGAATTTTTTGGATCCCGATATGTTGGGATTTTTCATCTGGGTAATAGTGTTGTGTATTGCCGCCATTATTTTATTTGGGGTGATATTCGGACTGCTTCAAGCAAGAGACAGGCGCCTGCTGTGCTGGAAAGGAAAGAAGCGGCATTTGGATGCTGGAAAATGTGAATATAACGGAATAACTTTGACGCAAGAGGAGTTAGATAACGATTTAGAACATTTTGATATTATTCGCAATCGTAACTTCAGACATGCCAGTTTGCCCGAGAGCCACGACCCGTTGTGCAGGGTGCATGTAAATAATTTCGAGACTTCTGACGTTGTCGTGAGTCATAACCTAAACAATTTAAGCCGCAATAGTAATAATCTAGATAAAAATCATAGTAGAAATAAAATAGCAAATAATCTTAGCCAAAATAATAGTTGTGAAATCAGTCCAAAGAGAACTGATCGGCATGAAAGTAATGTAACCGGACATCGTACGGATAGGAAAAGCCGGAGCTCCAGCTCCGATAAAAGTATGGGTCGCAAACACACGGATAGTTACGTTAGTTACGATATTAACAGTTCCTTAACGAGGACCTTGGGCAAGGATATTCATCAGCAGATTGCGATGGAGAAGAGTTCAGGCAAAGGTCAACCGAGTTTCCATGGTAGCCGAAGCGCGGGTACTTTGCCACTAAGACTCTAGCATGAAGTTCTGTACAAAGCTTGAAATTAAATACGGCCAGTCTACAAGATTGTATCAGCATTAATCAAGAAGTTTTAGCACATAATTATTGAAAAGTCAGAATGTTAACTTGTAAACATTGTAATCAAAAGAAATTGATTTAAAAGCAAATTTATTTTGAAATGTTAATTTTTTAGCAGATTTTTTAAATATATTGTCAAAAAAAATTAGGAAGCAAATTTCAAATGTTTAAATTTTAACCAATTTGTGAAAAACACATATAAACGAATTTGGAAGTAGATTTTAAAACGTATCCTTTATAACATGTTATGATCAACCAAAAATAAAGAAACAGTATTATATGTTACCAGAAGCTAATAAACGCAATTATTTTTTATAAATATTTTCATTGTAGAATTTGTTTTTAAACAATTTCACTTCCAAACAGATGAATTTACCTCAGTTTCACTTTAATTGAAACCATTTGTTAAAATCAATTCTTGCCTAGATTATTTTGATTCTAATGAAATCCATATTAGTTTCCATCTTGCCCTACTGTTTTAAAGCAACAAGAGTAGTCCAAGCAGTTATCAATTATCTTCGTTATTTTTCAATTTGTTGACGATTTTTCAAAATGTTTCGGAGCAGATCTCAAATATATGAATTTAGCAGGTTGATATTTAGCATCATAATTTCTAATATTTGTTCTAAAATATGTTAAGACTTTGGCATATTTCAGAAATCAAAATTAAACTACATTTTTTTAATTATTTTTTTAAAGCAGTTACAACATTTTTTTTGTGGGTCGATAAAAATGTTCCATGCGATAGCATAATATCGTAAGTTTTGTAATTTTTTAAAAAAAATTTAGTAGCAAAATAAATGAAAATTGTATTATTAAGAGTTCTGAGTAGTAAAAATTAAAAGTAAACAAATCTCCTGTATTGTGTCTGAAGCATTGGTTTTGAAATCCAGTCTTGAAATCACTGTTCAAGCACTGAAGGGTTGTGTGCAATAATTAATAAAACAGATGGGTATTTCTGAATGCAATAGTCTTGTGTTGAAGTACAAGGGTTATCAAGGGTTATTGTATAAACCTGACATATTTGCCTGTTTATCAGTCGGTCTTTTAGGTTTGCGCTAAAAAATAATGAATCTGCTAATGAGTTAATCTTTTAGGTTTATATCCTGAAAAATAATGAACGTGTAAAAAGTGTACACATTTCTGTATGGATTATCCCTTGTATATTTGTTGTCACATATTTAAGATGACCAAGATTATCTAATGTAAATAAACTTGACCTCTTTAGTGTTACCCAGCAACCTGCCACCATGACTGGCTTCCATTTGTATTATTCTGATCTGTAGGAAATGTAGACTGGTAACGAATACTATAGGACTGGTACCCAGAGTAAGAGGACTGGTACCCAGTATTAGATGACTGGTATCCAGTACTATAGGACTGGTACCCAGAATAAGAGGACTGGTACCCAGTATTAGAGGACGGGTATCCTGTACTATAGGACTGGTACTCAGAATAAGAGTACTGGTATCCAGTATTTAGACATCTGGTATCCAGTAATATAGGACTGGTACCCTGTACTCTAGGACTGGTACCCAGAATAAGAGGACTGGTTCACAGTATTAGAGGACTGGTATCTAGTACTATAGGACAAGTACCCAGTATTAGAGGACTGGTATCCAGTACTATAGGACCGGTACTCAGAATAAGAGGGCTCATACCCGGTATAAGAGGACTGGTATCCAGTAATATAGGACTGGTACCCAGAATAAGCTGGTACCCAGTATAATAGGACTAGTATCCCATACTATAAGACTGATACCCAGTATACATGTAAGAGGACTGATATAGTATAACAGGACTGGTATTCCATACTATAGGAATGGTACCCAGCATACATGTAAGAGGACTGGTACCCAGTATATCCATACTATAGGACTGGTACCCAGTATACATGTAAGAGGACTAGTACCCAGTATATCCATACTATAGGACAGGTACCCAGTATACATGTAAGAGGACTGGTACCCGGTATAATAGGACTGGTATCCCATACTATAGGACTGGTACCCAGTATACATGTAAGAGGTCTAGTATCCTGTACTATAGTATTAGATGACTGGTATCCAAAGTTTTACTCATGATGGCAGTAATATTTTTTCAGAGTAGCACTATTGTCAAATATCCCTGAGGTCATAATACCAGAACAAACCAAATTTAAACAACATTTCTCTAATATTCAAATTAAGACTGTATTCAGCAAGGCAAATCCTCTATGTGTATAGTAACACTAAACGGGTCATGTTTATTTTCGTTATTTAATCTCTCTAGGCTTCCAGTTGATGCAGAGCTTTTGCGTTTGCTGCAAGCGTCCAGTCTATGCCCCGTATAGGTAGATGTATTCATAGTTTTGACGTAGGTTTATATATATTCATTATACATGTAAATACTATATAACTACGCGAGTATGGTCAGCAATTATGGTCGTGTCAAGAAAAGAGCTGAGTTGGTCATTTATTAGTTCACAGCAGGAGAAAAGAACAGTTTTATATACTCGCACACACACGATTTAGGCTGCCCAATTTGTTAATTTTTATTTAAAAGTACACAGTGTCGGAACATTTGTCAACGCCCTCCAAACTTGTATCCCGGCAGCATAGAGTAACGTTTCCTCTAACAGCCGCATTCAAAAATTTACTACTGGTAGTTAAAATGACAAATATATTTAATCTATATTGATTCATATTATCTTTTTACCTAATTAACTACCTAATCTTGTTTTTAAACAAACAAAAAACATTCCAGTTGAATGTTTGTGTCTTTAGAATGCTGTGAACGGTTAATGACCAGCCATAATATGCAAGTTGCAATACGTCTTGTATAATTATACGAGTAGCACTGTAAAAATCCTGCAACAGGTTTATTTAGGTTTACATATTTCTATAATATCACAATTTATAAAAGATAAAACTGACTACAATATAGTCATAAAACTGACTACAATATAGTCATAAAACTGACTACAGTATAGTCATAAAACTGACTACAATATAGTCAGTGACTTCGGAAAAAACATTGACAGTTTACTTGAAAAATGCACAAAGTGATACAAAAAAAAAACTGTATTTCCATGTGATTCCATGTGTGATTCCTGAGGATATCTGCATTTGATGATGATTTTGAAAATGTCAACAATGCCAGCATCGTTTGGTAAATAAACGTGCAAAACATGGATAGTTGATGGTCAGTTGGCAAGTTCAACACACAAAATGTCAAGAAGAAGAACCAATCGCTGGTATTTGGTTCCGATAGGGAAATTCCAACCCTTGGTATAACTGTTTTAAATGGAAACTCGGCAGAGCCTCGGTTTCAAATGGAAACAGTCATACCTTGTATTGGCATTTCCAATCTTCGCTGGATACCCATGAAAGATTCGTGGTATAATTTCAGACAGAAAAGCTCTGTCATAGTGATTGAGTGATAATTAACCCGTCATCTTCGAGCGGCAGATCCGACCGTTCCATAAACGTCTTCGTTTTGCTGTATAAAGATGATCTGTTGCAGGACTTTTTCTAGGACCCTCATAATGTATTATTTAGCGCACGTAACGGTTTACTGCATTCCATTTGTATTACATCTAAAAACATCAATGTGCCTGTCGTATGCAGCCACTATGCAATCAAGTGTAATTATTTTTGCCGTAAATTATGGATCACTTTTGTGGTGGGCGCTGGAACGCAAAACATGCATCATTATGGAACATTCAGTTGTAGCTTTTGATATCTCATTCACTTTTACTTTGATTTAAGTTCCCAGAGAATACTCGAGGTTGGAACGTAAAGCCACTAATTACATGTTTAAAGACCGGAGTTGCACTATAAAACAAGAATCAAGAGAACATGGCTACTTTGTTGCAATACACTGCCTACTGTGCATTTCAGGGTACCTATGCATCGAATATGAATCGAGATTTTTTTTATTACTTTCTATATGTTGTCATACCTGATATGATTGAATAGAATGAAAACGGACGCTCCTGAATCTGTTTTCAATCTTCGCGTAGCCATCCTGTAAGCTTCGCAAAGCCAAAAATTCATTTTGAACTCCCATGTTTACATGTAATTTTATTGTTTATTGACAGCCAAAAACCAAAATGGCGACGTCAGAAGATTCCACTTTTCTAGGGTAGGGTGAATTAAAAAATCAGTTGCCCAACCGTGGTGTAAATTACAAATTATAACCGCTGTATACTCTTTACCTACCCTTTATTTGCTAGATATAATGGCTTTAATTTCAAAATAAAGGATAAGTATGATTGATTGCCGGAGGTGCTGAACATTGAACAACAACACCACCCTGCATAACTTACGTTTTACTTGGTACATCTGAACCCTAGAAACAGACATGCACAGACGACAATTTTTAAAAATAACGCCGCCATGTTTTAATTTTTACAATGGAAACAATGGGGTCAAAATGAATTTTAGGCTTTGTGAAGCATACCGGATGATGGCAGGATTGCAAACAGATCAAGGAGCGTCTATTTTCATTCCGTCTAACCATATCAGGTATGAAAACATAAAGTAAGTAATAAAAAAAAATCTTGATTCATATTCGACGCACAGGCATCCTGAAATGCACAGTAGTCGATAAGCATTGCAGGTGAAGAGATAAGCATTGCAGGTGAATTAAGTGAAGTTTGGCACAACTGTTCTTGAATAATGGAGATTTGATCAGTAAAATACGAAAACCATTCAGTGCTTAAAAATGATACTTCTGTTGTCGGCTGCAAAATTCAAAAACCCGGTGCTTTTAGTTAATCAAAGCACAGTAGACATCGTCTCCATGACCGAGACGTTGCTTTGTAAACCTTCGTCTCTCACCGCTGCGGGTTCGAATCCCACTGGGAGCTCGACTTGTGAGGAAGTGTCGATTCTTACGGATGGCGGGAGGTGTACAGTACTGGTTCTACCCAGGAAAAGTGGGTGGTCTGCCTCCACTACAAAAAAATCGACTGTCATATATAACCTGACATGTGTTGAAAATGATGTAAAACACCATACAAACAAACAAACAAACAGCACAGTAGAGATAAGAAGGTGTATTTTTCAGCCGAGTTACCACTGATAACAGCATTTTAATTCTATAATTGACGTCCACCTGGATGTTGCTACAAGGGAACCCCGGCCTTTAAACTGACGACTACCGTAGTCAGTGCTAGAACAGCGTTGAGATTATGTCAAATAGCATAGAGATTACCATACGTCAAATAGCATAGAGATTACCTCATAGAAGGATTTAGCCTCGTAAAATCATTTTGTGTATTCATATGTTACAATTGGTGAATAACAGAGCAAGGGTTTTCACCATTTATATATATGCACAACTTTTTTTTCTTTTTTTTTAAGATTCTGAAATCACAACTCCAAGAAAACGTTATTTAAAGAAATGTTGTGAAAATGGCTCTGAAAAACTTGAAAAAAAGATGAAAGAATTATCAAAATGCCATGAAAAATAAAAGGGATATTATGACCTATTTAAAATTTGCAAAGAACATAAATGGCCAATTTGGAACGATGACGACATCGCGCGTTTTTACCATTTATGGCATTTTGACAAAACGTATATTGAAGCAAAGAAAATCACTGTAGGCTGATTACAAATAAATATACAGACGTTAGATATATAAATTGTATGATTATTTTTCATTTGTAATGATTTTCTTCAATTTAAAAGATATTTTGTCAGTATGCCATACATGGTAAAAAGACGCGATGACGTCATCGTTACAAGATGGCCTTCTCAATTGATGTTGCGTTGCACATTTTAAATAGGTCATATCTCTTTTATTTTTCACCTTTAGGTTGCAACTATGATGGCACAAAATAATGTTTAGTATTGTTTTTGTCAGTCAAGAATAAGGTTTATATGGAATAGTGTTATTAGTGGACATCAAATTATGTTTATATGAAGTTATGTTGGTATATCATAACTAGTATAACTTAGCTTCTTTGTTGAACATAGTCACACTTATAATACAGATATCTAAAGATAAAGATGTTTTTTGTTTTTTTAAGTCATTTGATTTAGTGTTCAGTATTTATATATTTACTGACTTGATGCATATTGTATCAATAAATGCCAAACTTTATTATTTTTGTGAGACAACAGTGAGCCAGTGTTTTTGGAAATACTTGTTTCCTCTTGAAAATACTGTTTTCCTCGTGGAAATATTGGTTTCCTCTTGGAAATACTGTTTTCCTCTTGAAAATATTGTTTTCCTCTTGAAAATACTGTTTTCCTCTTGGAAATATTAGTTTCCTCTTGGAAATATTGTTTTCCTCTTGGATATACTATTTTCCTGGTGGAAATATTGGTTTCCTCTTGGAAATATTGGTTTATCTTGGAAATACATGTACTGCTTTTGCTCTTGGAAATGTTGGTTTATCTTGGAAATACTGCTTTGCTCTTGGAAATGTTGGTTTCCAGTCACGAACATTTGATTTTGACACCACAGTATAACTCTCTTGAATAGCATTATGTTTAATTACATAAAGATGTATATATATCTATATATAGCAGTTGTTGATGGGCCATGTGTTGTATATTTTGGTGATATTTTTGTGCGAATTTAAGTATGCTGAATACTTATATAAAGAACAATACATGTTATACACTGTTAGCCTGGACATAATTCAGGCATAATTCAGACATATTTGGCGCAGATTCACGCATTTATCCAGTAAAATGTTCAGCAAAACCAAAGTTATAGGCCCACCTAGACAAATTTTATAAGCTTATATCTTGGCTAGGCTTTAATTAAAATGTTTAAAATTTAAGTAAAAAAAAAGAAAGAAAAAAAAGATAAAACTGGAGCCTGTTGTACTCAAGGCAACACATAAACTATATGTATGACCAATCAGATGTAAAGGTCACCAAAATATTTAAATTACGAAAGTTCAAGACATGCCATGCTTTCTTGACATTTTGACAAATTGTGTCGTATACTATATACGTTAGAAAAATTAACCATTTGTATAAGATGCATTGTTCTTTAAATTCAAGTCAATTTTTTCTCAGGTTATGTTCCATTTGTTTTCTTATCGTGAGATTTTTGTTTAAATGGCAATCTGTATATATTATCGCTCAATACATCATAGTTATAGCCAGTCACAAAATGATGTTTCAGTTGAAATATTTCACTCATAGTTTATGTAATTAGACCAATCGGAAATGGTTTCAGTTGAAAGATTTCACTCCATGCGCCGTCATTGGTTATTGAAGCATTTTATTCAAACGTAGGTTGTTACTATAGTAGTCATAATTCCTATTAAGTACCCATCTAAGAATATGTCAATAATATTTTCATTATTTTGTCAATTCAAGTCACGCTGGACAGGAGATGAGAACGAGCCCGACATGTTCATTCCTGTTATAACCTTTTTACCATATATGGCATATAACCTTTCGTGTTGGTACGCCATAAAACCCATTCAGTTGATAGGAGATACGGTTGAACTGCACAATAGTGAGTTTAAATCGATGACTTTGATTGCATGAACAAATTTTAAATATTTCAAGGCGATGTGTTTTCTTAGAAATAAATTACAACAATTATACATCTGGGTACTTAGGAATTTTGTTGTGTATACGACCTAATGTTTATTTTAAGAAGTTTCATGCATTCATCCGTATAGTGCATCATTTTAGAGCATAATACTGAATATTAAACTGATGCACCCATAATATTGGTTTAAAATCTACAATATGGATTAGTAATGTATGCCCTTGTCCGGGAAAGATGTGCTGATTGACTGACATCGTTTTAATTGAACTCCAAATACGTGATAATTTATATAAAAGTATTACCAAGCAACGTTCTTCATCGTTTCATCTTAAACTTCACAATGCATTTTCCCATGGTGCGAGTTATTCCTGAGGTTTTCATGCATCATAAATTCCTCACAAAATGTATCTGCTGCTAAGACATTGTCTGTTGGTAGTAAAACAGGAAATGGCAAATGTCTGTCTGCCTGGTAGTAAAACAGGAAATGGCAAATGTCTGTCTGCCTGGTAGTAAAACAGGAAATGGCAAATGTCTGTCTGCCTGGTAGTAAAACAGGAAATGGCAAATGTCTGTCTGCCTGGTAGTAAAACAGGAAATGGCAAATGTCTGTCTGCCTGGTAGTAAAACAGGAAATGGCAAATGTCCGTCTGCCTGCTCTATTTGTCTATATTTAGTACTGTATTCTAGGATTTCATTGTTAAAAACTTGTTTTTTTATATTGACAACCAAGAAAATGTTTAGAAAAAAGTAGCTTTTTCTAAAGCGAATTTAAATGTACAAATAGACAATGTTTTCTGATTTAATTCAAGGTAAGGGCTATTCCAGCAAAACATACCTGGGACACCAGAAAGGCACCTTTGCAATTGAACACTAACCCACAGATGTACAACTGAATTTGAAGAACCGAATTTCGTAAAAAATAAGGTTCACCCATAGATGTTTATTAAATTGCCTTCCTGGCGTCCTGTCCATGTTTTAATGATATAACCCTAAGCCTGTTTCGTAACTTTTCACATACTTTTTGTCTTCTATGAAGTTGTAACGATGTACATCATAAAACCTAAAAAATAACTGGAGGGAAAATATATCTGCCATTTTTCATAAAAAATGTTATGAACATTTGTTGTCTGATATATGAATGTCGTCTGGTGTGCCTGTTGTATGGTGTGACTGTTGTGTGGTAGGATGTTTTTGTTGTTGTTATAAATTTGCATGCTGAACACAGGTCCTAAAGTCTCCAAAATATTTGAGCTGAGGAATTTCTAAAACTCTTCCAACAAGATTAAAAAACACAAACCATTATTTGTTAACCTCTTCGATATACTGCTCCGACCAGCTTATTTATTAGTTGATTTGATGGTGTTCAAGGTTCATACAGCCTTAAAAAGTCCTTAAATTTAAGAAGTAGCCTTAAAAAGTCCTTAAATTCTGACAAAATATCATTAAAGGTCCTTAAATTTCATAATCAATTGATTAATTATACAAGAGGAATAATATCTGACGTAGTTTAAAAAAAATCGGCCAAAAAATAATCGCCGATAATGCAAAAATGGCTTATTAGGGCTTAAAAAGTCCTTAAATTACATAATGATTATTTTGTATGAACCGTGGTGTTATAACAGCTGTTGTCTCATCATTTTGGGTAAGATTGTTGTTCCTATATTTCACTCTTTAAAATCATGTGACCCCACAGGCACTGGGGCCATCTTTGAAACCACAAACTAAACGCAATGAATTAGCTCATGCAATTTTGTTGCACTTATATTATTTGACAATTTAAGAGTCGGCAATTTAGTGTTGGTTGTTGGTTTGGCAATTTCCAATTATTATTTATAATTAGTTTCATCTAACATCAAACCTAGGTTGTACTTGTCCACGATAATTATAGGGTTACCTGTAATGACAGTTTGACTTACCAATGTTGTTTAATGGTCACCAATGTTTTTTAATGGCAGTGCATTAGCAGAGCTGGTAAACACCATTGTGATTTAAACTTACATTGCAACAGTTACTGTTAAATGTTAAACACCCATTGTGACTGTTAAATGTTAAACATGCATTGCGACTGTTAAATATGCATTGCGACTGTTAAATGTTAAACATACATTGATACTGTTAAACATGCATTGTGACTGTTAAATGTTAAACACACATTGCGACTCTTAAATATTAAACATGCATTGCGACTGTTAAATGTTAAACATACATTGCGACTGTTAAATGTTAAACATGCATTGCGACTGTTAAATGTTAAACATACATTGCGACTGTTAAACATACATTGCGACTGTTAAACATGCATTGCGACTGTTAAATGTTAAACATACATTGCGACTGTTAAACATGCATTGCGACTGTTAAATTTTAAACATACATTGTGACTGTTAAACATGCATTGCGACTGTTAAATGTTAAACATGCATTGTGACTGTTAAACATACATCGGACTGTTAAATGTTAAACATGCATTGCAACTGTTAAATGTTAAACATACATTGTGACTGTTAAACATTAAACACACATTGCGACTGTTAAACATTAAACACCCATTGCGACTGTTAAACGACCAATACACTGATGTAAAGGTTAAAATTTCAAAACTGTTTAATTCGGCTCTAAAGCATTACGTTGTTTTTGACAGTAGCAGAAAAACAATGAACGTGGCTCCAGCATAAATGGTGTGTCTACAATAGAATTTGCAGCAACTCTGCAGTTGAGAAGGTTCTAGGCCCATTCTCCATATTTTATCTCGATATACATGAAGGATGAGCCTGGCATGTTCATTCCGGTTAGATGCCATATAACCTTTCATGTGTTTGTGTGCCTTAAAACCCCAATTCAATTCAATTGACAGTTTTACTGACAACACATTGAAATATAACTAACTCACAAACTTTGAAACATTGAACATCACGATTTGCGACTGGTTATGTACGAATTAATAGTCGCAAATGTTTTAACGTCAGTCGGAAGGATTTTTGTAAAGTGCCTAAGAAACTGGTATTGATATCACTAATTTGAGATTCAAGTTTCTGAAGTTATAGAATGCAAAGTTGGTGCCTAAACTTTGTTTGCCACATTATAACTGAGCTCAAAATCTCAATTTTGGCTCTTGCTTATTCACAATGAAACTAAAGCTCTTGAAGGCTTCACACTAGCTTTTGGGAATTTTCAAGATGACATATGGAAATTCTGTTTTGAACATTGGCAGTTCGCTTTTTACTTCTCT
Organism: Cyrtodaria siliqua; assembly: GCA_037043455.1. Taxonomy (NCBI): domain Eukaryota; kingdom Metazoa; phylum Mollusca; class Bivalvia; order Adapedonta; family Hiatellidae; genus Cyrtodaria; species Cyrtodaria siliqua. The sequence goes on from JAWPHD010005166.1 coordinate 86,329, forward strand.
TTCTGAAGTTATAGAATGCAAAGTTGGTACCTAGCTTTGTTTGCCACATTATTCTTGAGCTCAAAATCTCAATTTTGGGTCTTGCTTATTCACAATGAAACTAAAGCACTTTAACCTAAGATGATATACGGAAATTCTGATTTGAACATTGGTAATTCGCTTTATACTTCTCTTAAAATTAATATTAAAGATTGAACATATGCAACTTATGTGAAAACCTAACAGGGCAACATGTCGAGCCCGCCAGTTTACAGATATACGTTTTGCGAGGAGATTAGGGTTAAAGGTTAGACATTATTGAAAGCAGCAGTCTGTGGAAGCTTGAAACATGGAAACGTAAAATAAAATGTGTGCAGTGGTTAAGTTCGAGTTATTTTATTTGAAATTGACTAAGTACAAAATGTTGTATTAATATCTGAAATTATTTGTGCCAAGTAATTTCAAATTCCTCTATAGCACGGACAAGATCGGACTGTATGACCTCTATGTGTGACCTTGACCTTTGAGCTGGAGGCCTGGGTGTTGTGCGCGACACATCGTCCTCTTAAGATGATCATTTGTGCCAAGTAATTTCAAAATCCCTTGATGCATTTGAAGGTTACAGCCCGGACAAGATCGGACTGCATGAACTCTAACTGCATGACCTCTAACTTGACCTTGAACTTTGAGCTGGAGGTGCGGGTGTTAAGCGCGACACATCGTCCTCTTATGGTGATCATTTATGCCAAGTTATTTCAAAATCCCTCTGTGAATGACAAAGTTATAGCCCGGACAAGATAGGACGGACGTCTGCAAGCTGGCTCGACTAAAATCAAGATTGTCTTGTGTCCCTTTAAGAGTTCAAGTATCTTGTAAATTACCGCTAAATCAAAACTTTTTCAAGTATAGGACCTGTGGACACTTTATTTGATGTGTAAATCCAGCCAAGATGTGTTTCTTGTTTTGCCATCTGTAGAACTAGGGATCATCCTTGTTTACGATAGATATTTGTTACCTGTACAACATGTAAAGATGTAAATTTTTGTCAGTATTTAAATGTAACCGATTATCGCATCAACAATACGTTGATGTGAATGATTCAATAAAATGTAACAAAAGCTGAAATGTCAGATGTCTTCTTTTATTTTTCAACGCCCAATGATTAACCCAAGAAGCACCTCAGCCCCAGTTGGCGATTGGGCAAAGAAACGGTCAGCTGTTGGCAAAACAGGAGGTAGGACTTCCCCAATATGGCCTGGACTCTGAATACCATGGTTTGGAATTAAATGAGCCCCTTGTGGTTCCGGGGGCCCCCCGTTTGGTTAAGGGGCAAAGAATAGGGCCACTGCAGATCCCGTTGGAGCGGAAGGCAGAGCGGTAGAACCCCCCCAAATTCATGTTCATTTTATCTTCTTTTTTTTCATGCTCATTAAAGGTCTTCATCATGACCACTGCATTGCATTGTTCAGGTGCCATCTGGCTCATCACTAGAGAAGTGAATCTACAATAGTTCAGGGTGAGAAGGTTCTAGGCCGTTCTCCATATTTTATCTCGATGTACATAGAGGATGAGCCTGGCATGTTCGTTCCTGTTAGGCGCGATATAACCTTTCACGTGTTGTTGCGCCTTAAACCCACAATTCAATTGGAATTAAATGAGGATTATCCATAGGGGGTCAAGCACATGATATTTATTTCCAGTAATCAACTTCATCATTTTTTGCTCACCTCTATTCCTCACCTCTATTCCCTATTCCAACCTGATATGATCTAAGTTGTTCACAGGGTTGTAAAACACCACTGGTTCATTCAAGAAGCACCTACAGTCATTTAAAGATAAAAAACGTAAGTGTAGAATTGTTACAACCCTTCAACATATGGGTAATGGGAAATGCAGAACGGCAATAACAGAGATAAAGATGGTTTTCAGGTAATTAGTATCATGTTCTTGATTGTCAAAACCATGCTCCATTTAAGGGCATTTTACCTCCTACAGGATGACAGTAGGAATTTCTCCGGCCACGTGCAAAGTGGGGCCCCATAAGTGCAGAATACTATGCATAAGACCATGACGATACCAGACTTAATAATAACAAAGAACGGGGCCTGAGGACGCTCTTAACATGCCTCTTTTAACAATTAACCCTTAACCCCACGACTGTAATAGCCTTTGCGTCCATTGTAACTCACAGGCTGATCAGGGTTTACAATGTCCATCTGATGATCAGTCATTTTTCCCAAAACACCCCTAGATTTGTTTTGTCATAAATGGAATGGTCTTAATTCAAAGAAAAAACAGTCCATTATAGATATATATGTAGCGGGTTAAGGAAACAACAGAAGAAGATAATAATGTAAACAATAAAACTTATCAATCTGATGCAAAAAAACTTGGAATCATCTGTAAAGCAGTATCAGAAAAAAATATCTTTTGTTTATCTCCCCTTGATGTAAAACATTCTTTTATGGCCCCCGACATTCGAAGAATGGTGGAAGGGCATATAGTGTTACCCCATGTATCCGCCGGTTTTTACTATTATGGGGTTGTTTTTCAGTTTAAATATGTCTTCTGCGGTTATCTTAACCCCCTTATTCATCACTATTCTATTTGTTCAATGTGACACTATGAAGTGTTTCTAGGAATATCAAAATATTTTGTGGAGTCCAAACATACGTACAGTTACTTCTTAAGTTCTGTCAAACTAACACCACTAAGAAATATTTGCTTAATGTCGCTCTCGTCTGTACATCCATCCGTTAGTCCATGCCGAAAATGCTGTTTGGATTCTAACTTGGGTAAATGTTATCCTCTCCAAACATGATAAAATCGTATATCGGCCAAGTTTGATAATCGGGCGCAAGCACTTCAGTAATTCCAGTGCTATGCCCGTTGGAATAGTAACAAGAGGTCAATGACCTTGAAGCTCTACTGGCAGGTTCTGAAAGCTAGATCAGCATTCCTGTGAAGTTTCGTGAAAATCTGTCCAGTACTTTCGAAGTAGTCGTTACAAGTTTTATATATAACTCTATGTAAACAAAGATGGCCACTGGCAACCACTTTTAATGTTGAATCAAAATAATTTTCAAATAGGACTAACATTATGTCAAACTGATCATTTTAAAAAAAGACCCATATCAATATCACTTATAGATTTCAGAAAGTAGTCGCTACAATTTTGTTTCTTAAAAATCTATTTTTAGCCATGGTGGCCATCTTGAATTTCGAGCTGACCTGAAATTTTGTTCGGATCAACTACACATCAAGAGCAACATTTCTGTTGTTTCATGAAAATCCTTCAAGTAGTTTCAGAGGAGTAGTCGCTACAAGTATTTACTATATAATTCTATGTAAACAAAGATGGCCACTGGCAGCCATGTTTAATGTCGAACCAAAATGTTTTTCAACAAAGACCAACATCGTATCATGCTGATCATTTTAGAAAAATCCCATATCAATATCACTTATAGTTTTCAAGAAGTAGTCACTAAAATCTTGTTTTTTAAAAATGTATTGTTAGCTTTGGTGGCCATCTTCAATTTTCGGCTGGCCGAAATTTTGCTAGGACCAACTAGACATCAAGAGCAACATTCCTGTTCTGTTTCATAAAAATCCGTCAAGTAGTTTCAAAGGAGTAGTCGCTACAAGTTTTTACTATATAACTCTATGTAAACAAAGATGGTCGCTGGCAGCCATGTTTAAAGTCAAATCAAAACGATTTTCGACAACGACTAACATCATGTCATGCTGATCATTTTAGAAAAGTCCCATATCAATATCACTTAAGTTTTCAAGTAGTCGCTATAAACTTGTTTTTAACAAGAGGCCCAAGAAGGCCTGTGGATGCTCTACTGGCTCTTATATCGAGGGTTGTCGACATAAAACTCCCATCAGTACTTCTTTTAAAACATTGCAAAAACAACACGGCTAGGATGGCCTTCGATCGCTCACCTGGTAATCATGGGCAATAAGTCTGCTGTGTCTAGTCTGGCATGGGTATTTTTTAATTTTTCCAACTTTCTTCTATGAATGAAATTTCATAACAAGAGGCCCAAGAGGGCCTGTGAACGCTCTACTGGCTGTATTACCATTGATGAATCGAGTCGTACTACATGGTGTCTAGAGTGTACACAAGGTTTTCAAGTATTTGACCTAGTGACCTAGTTTTTGACCCCATGGGACCCATTTTCGAACTTGACCAAAATATAATTAAGACAACATTTCGACAAAGTTTCATCAAGATCGGGTCAGAAATATGGCCTCTAGAGTGTACTAGTGACCTAGTTTTTGACCCTGTGTGACCCATTTTCAAACTTTAGCAAGCTATAATTGAGACAAATATTCTGACAAAATTGCATCAAGATCGGATCAAAAATATGGCCTCTAGAGTGTACACACGGTTTTTCCAAAGTTTCACCTAGTGACCTAGTTTTTAACACCATGTGACCCATTTTTGAACTTGACCAAGATATAATTAAGACAAACATTTTGACAAAGAGTGTACACAAAGTTTTTCCAATATTTGACCTAGTGACCTAGTTTTTAACCCCATGTGACCCATTTTCAAACTTGACCAAGATATAATTAAGACAAACATTCTGACAAAGTTGCATCAAGCTCAGGTCAAAAATATGGCCTCTAGAGTGTACACAAGGTTTTTCCAATATTTGAACTAGTGACCTAGTTTTTAACTTCATGTGACCCATTTCCGAACTTGATCAAGATATAATTAAGATAAACAATTTGAAAAAATTTCATCAAGATTGGGTAACAAATATGACCTCTAGAGTGTACACAATTTTTTCAAGTATTTGACCTAGTGACCTAGTTTTTGACCCCACATGACCCATTTTTTAACTTGACCGAGATTTCATTGAGACAAACATTCTGACAAAGTTTCATCAAGATCAGGTCAAAAATATGGCCTCTAGTGTGTACACACGGTTTTTCCAAAGTTTGACCTAGTGACCTAGTTTTTAAACCCATGTGACCCTTTTTCAAACTTGACCAAGATATAATTAAGACAAACATTCTGACAAAGTTGCAACAAGCTCGGGTCAAAAATATGGCCTCTAGAGTGTACACAAGGTTTTTCCAATATTTGACCTAGTGACCTATTTTTAAACTTCATGTGACCCATTTTCGAACTTGATCAAGATATAATTAAGATAAACAATTTGACAAAGTTTCATCAAGATTGGGTAACAAATATGACCTCTAGAGTGTACACAAGTTTGTTCAAGTATTTGACCTAGTGACCTTGTTTTTGACCCCACATGACCCATTTTTGAACTTGACCGAGATTTCATTAAGACAAACATTCTGACAAAGTTTCATCAAGATAAGGTCAAAAATATGGCCTCTAGAGTGTACACACGGTTTTTCCGAAGTTTGACCTAGTGACCTAGTTTTTAAACCAGGTGACCCATTTTTGAACTTGACCAAGATATAATTAAGACAAACATTTTGACAAAGTTTCATCAAGATTGGGTCAGAAATACGGCTTCTAGAGTGTACACAAGGTTTTTCAAGTATTTGACCTAGTGACCTAGTTTTTAACCCCATGTGACCCATTTTCAAACTTGACCAAGATATAATTAAGACAAACATTCTGACAAAGTTGCATGAAGCTCGGGTCAAAAATATGGCCTTTAGAGTGTACACAAGGTTTTTCCAATATTTGACCTAGTGACCTAGTGACCTAGTTTTTGACCCCACATGACCCATTTTCGAACCTGACCGAGATTTCATTGAGACAAACATTCTGACAAAGTTTCATGATGATTGCATCAGAAATGTGGCCTCTAGAGTGTACACAAGCAAAAGTTAACGGACGGACGACGGACGACGGAAGACGGACAACACACCATCCCATAAGCTCTTCTGGCCAAGCTGCTGGCCCTTGGCCAGTAGAGCTAAAAATGGGTAGGGGGGTTTATATTAACATTCTAAAACAAGAGGTCAATGACCTTGAAGCTCTACTGATAGGTTTTTGATAGTTAGATCAGTATTCCTGTGAAGTTTCATGAAAATCCGTCCAGTAGTTTCAGAGGAGTAGTCACTACAAGTTTTCATTATATAACTCTATGTAAACAAAGATGGCCACTGGCGGCCATGCTTAACATCAAATCAAAATAATTTTTGACAAGTATCAACATCATGTCATACTGATCATTTTAGAAAAGTCCCATATCAATATCACTTATAGTTTTCAAGAAGTAGTCGCTACAAACTTGTATTTTGAAAGTCTTATTTTAGCCATGGCGGCCATCCTGAATTTCCGGACGACCCGAAATTTTGCTAGGATCAATAAGAGATCACTAGCAACATTCCTGTAAAGTTTCATGAAAATCCGTCAAGTAGTTGCAGAGGAGTAGTCGCTACAAGTTTTTACTAGATAACTCTATGTAAACAAAGATGGCCGCTGACAGCCATGTTTAAAATCGAATCAAAACGATTTTCGACAAGGATCAACATCATGTCATGCTGATCATTTAAGAAAAAGTCTCATTTCAATATCACTTATAGTTTTCAAGAAGTAGTCGCTACAAAGTTGTTTTTTGAAAATCTATTTTTAGCCATGGCCGCCATCTTGAATTTCCGGCCGACCTGATGTTTTGCTAGGATCAATAAGACATCAAGAGCAACATTTGTGTAAAGTTTCATGAAAATCCGTCAAGTAGTTTCAGAGGAGTAGTCGCTACAAGTTTTCATTATATAACTCTATGTAAACAAAGATGGCCGCTGGCAGCCATGTTTAATGTCAAATCAAAATAATTTTCGACAAGGATCAACATCATGTCATACTGATCATTTTAGGAAAAGACGCATATCAATATCACTTATAGTTTTCAAGAATTTTTAGCTGTGGCGGCCATCTTGAATTCCCGACCAACCTGAAATGTTGCTAGGATCATTTAGACATCAAGAGCAATATTCCTGTGAAGTTTCATAGAAATCCGTCGAGTAGTTTCAGAGGAGTAGTCGCTTCAAGTTTTTACTAAATAACTCTTATGTAAACAAAGATGGCCGCTGGCAGCCATGTTTAACGTCGAATCAAAATGATTTTTGAGAAGGACCAACATCATGTCATGCTGATTATTTTTAGATTTGGCGGCCATATTGGATTTCACATCAACCTGAATTTTTGCTACGATCAACTAGACTTCATGGGCAACATTTCTGTAAAGTTTCATGAAAATCCATTCAGTAGTTTCAGAGGAGTAGTCTCTACAAAAAAAGTTTACGGACAGACTGACGACGGACACCGCACCATGGCATAAGCTCTGCTGATCTCTGATCAGTAGAGCTAAAAATTGGTAAAGATCAGATAAAAAAATGAAGTTACTGCAGAAGGAAAATACAATATAGCATTTTTCAACAAATCAAGGGCCATAACTCTGATATTACTAACAAGATCTAGCTGGTTTTCAAACTTGTGCAAGCCGTTTAGGAGGAGTAGCGCCGACAAGAAATTTTAAGTAAAAATGTCAAAGAGCCAGAACTCCGTCAAAAATCAACAAACTGGAATAAAAGCGCGATATCCACACAGCGTTAACCAAAAAACACCAAAAAAATGAAAATTAAAAAAGTAATTAAAAGAAAAAGATAAAAAAAAGACAATTTCAAAACAAATGAAAAAAACAAAAAAAATAAAAGAAAAAAACAAAGGTAAAAAAAATAAACAAAAATTTTAACAAAAAAAATATACTTATAATAAACAAGAGGCCCAAGAGGGCCTGTGGACACTCTACTGGCTAATATGGCTCTTATGACATCAATGAAGCGAGTGACTATCGTCTTGACGAGGCACAATATAGCATTCTTAACTAAATCAAGAGCCATAACTCTGCCATTACTGATCCGATCTGGCTGGTTTCAAACTTGGCCAGTAGAGATAATAAAAAAAATAAAAAAAAAAATAAAAAAAAATAAACAATTTAAAAATTTAAAAAAATAAATATAAAAACAAGAGGTCAATGACCTTGAAGCTCTACTGATAGATTTTTGATAGCTAGGTCAACATACCTGTGAAGTTTCATGAAAATCCATCAAGTAGTTTCATAGGAGTAGTCGCTACAAGTTTTCATTATATAACTCTATGTAAACAAAGATGGCCGCCGGCGACCATGTTTAATGTGAAGTAATTTTTGACAAGGATCAACATCATGTCATACTGATCATTTTAGAAAAAGTCCCATATCAATATCACTTATAGTTTTCAAGTAGTAGTCGCTACAAATTTATTTATTTTAAATCTATTTTTAGCTGTGGCGGCCATTTTGAATTTCCAGTCAGCCTGAAATTTTTCTAGGATCTACTAGACATCAAGAGCAACATTCCCGTAAAGTTTCATGAATATCCGTCAAGTAGTTTCAGAGGAGTAGTCGCTACAAGTTTTTACTATATAACTCTATGTAAACAAAGATGGCCACTGGCAGCCATGTTTAACGTTGAATAGTGTTCAACTAGGATCAACATCATGTCATGCTGATCATTTTAGAAAAAGTCCCATATCAATATCACTTACAGTTTTCAAGAAGTAGTTGCTACAAACTTATTTTTTAAAAATCTGTGTTTAGCTGTGGAGGCCATCTTGAATTTCTGGCCGACCTGATATTTTGCTAGGATCAATTAGACATCAAGAGCAACATTCCTATAAAGTTTCATGAAAATCCGCCAAGTTGTTTCAGAGGAGTAGTCGCTACAAGTTTTTACTATATAACTCTATGTAAACAAAGATGGCCACTGGCAGCCATGTTTAACGTCTAATTAAAACAATTTTCGACAAGGACCAACATCATGTCATGCTGATCATTTTAGAAAAAGTCCCATATCAATATCTCTTATAGTTTTCAAGAAGTAGTAGCTACAAAACTTATTTTTTTAGCCATGGCGGCCATCCTGAATTTCCGTGACATTCGCGTGAAGTTTCATGAAAATCCGTCAAGTAGTTTCAGAGGAGTAGTCGCTACAAGTTTTCATTATATAACTATGTAAACACAGATGGCCACTGGCAGCCATATTTAACGTCGAATAAAAATAATGTTTGACTCGAATAACTGTCATGTCATGCTGATCATTTTAGAAAAAGTCCCATATCAATATCACTTATAGTTTTCAAGAAGTAGTCGCTACAAACTTATTTTTTTAAATCTATTTTTAGCTGTGGCGGCCATCTTGAATTTCTGGCCGATATGAAATTTTGCTAGGATCAATTAGACATCAAGAACAACATTCCTGTGAAGTTTCATGAAAATCCGTCGAGTAGTTCAAAGGAGTAGTCGCTACAAGTTTTCATTATATAACTCTATCTAACAAAGATGGCCGCTGACAGCCATGTTTAACATCGAATCAAAATTTTTTTTGACAAGGACCAACATCATGTCATGCTGATCATTTTAGAAGAAGTCCCATATCAATATAACTTATAGTTTTCAAGAAGAAGTCGCTACAAACTTGTATTTTAAAAATCTATTTTTAGCTTTGGTGGCCATCTTGGATTTCACATCAACATGAATTTTTGCTAGGATCAACTAGACTTCATGGGCAACATTTCTGTAAAGTTTCATAAATATCCATCCTGTAGTTTCAGAGGAGTAGTTGCTACAAATAAAAGTTTACGGACAGACAGACGGATGCCGCACCACGGCATAAGCTCTGCTGATCTCTGATCAGTCGAGCTAATAATAAAAGAAAAAAAAAGTTAAAAAATCTGGTAAAGTCTGGTAAAGATCGGATGAAAATGGAGGCCCTATCATCTTAACAAGGCAAAATATAGCATTTTTAACTAAATCAAGGGCCATAACTCCGCTGTTACTGGTCTGATCTGGCTGGTTTTCAAACTTGTTCAAGCTATCAATGACATTAACAATCTGGTAAAGCTTGGTACAGATCGGATAAAAATGAACGCCCTAACGTCTTAACAAGGCAAAATATAGCATTTTTAACTAAATCAAGGGCCATAACTCTGCTGTTACTGGTCCGATTTGGCTGGTTTTTGAACTTGTCCGAGCTTTTATTGACATTAACAATCTGGTAAAGTTTGGTAAAGATCAGATGAAAAATGAAGGCCCTATCGTCTAAACGAGACAAAAGTTAACAACGGACAACTCGGCATCCCATAAGGAAGGCCAGCAGAGCTAAAATCAAAGGTAAAAAAATCTGGTAATGTTTGGTAAAGATCAGATGAAAAACTGAGGCCCTATCGTATAAAGAGGCAAAACGAAATCAAGAGCCCTAACTCCGCCGTTACTGGTCCGATCTGGCTGGTTTTCGAACTTTTCCGAGCTTTCATTGATATTAACAACCTGGTAAAGTTTGGATGAAAAATGAAGGCCCTATTGTCTTAACGAGGCAAAATATAGCATTTTTAATTAAATCAAGGGCCATAACTCCACTGTTACTGGTCCGATCTGGCTGGTTTTCGAACTTGTCCGAGCTTTCATTGACATTAATAATCTGGTAAAGTTTGGTAAAGATCGAAAGGAAAATGGAAGGCCCTATTGTCTTAACGTGGCAAAATATAGCGTTATTAACTATATCAAGGGCCATAGCTCCATTGTTACTTGTCCGATCTGGCTGGTTTTAAAACTTGTCCGAGCTTTCATTGATATTAACAATCTGTTAAAGTTTGGTAAAGATCGGATGAAAAATGAAGGCCCTATCGTCGTAACGAGGTAAATGTTTTACGAACAGACAATGGACGGACGGTCAACGGAAGATGGACAACTCGTCATCCCATAAGCTCTGCTGGCCCTTGGCCAGTGGGGCTAAAAATCTATTTTTAGGTCGTGGCAACCATCTCCAATTTCCGGCCGACCTGAAATTTTGCTAGGATCAACTCGACATCAAGAGCAACATTTCTGTAAAATTCCACGAAAATCCATCAAGTAGTTTCAGAGGAGGTCGCTACAAGTTTTTACTATATAACTCTATGTAAACAAAGATGACCACTGGCAGACATGTTTAATGTCGAATCAAAATGATTTTTGACAATGACCAACATCATGTCATGCTGATCATTATCAAGAAGTAGTCGATACATATTTTTAAAAATCTATTTTTAGCCGTGGCGGCCATCTTTAATTTCCGGCCGACCTGATATTTTGCTAGAATCAATAAGACCTCAAGAACAACATTCCTGTGAAGTTTCATGAAAATCCGTCAAGTACTTTCAAAGGAGTAGTCGCTACAAGTTTTACTATATAACTCTATGTAAACAAAGATGGCCGCTGGCAGCCATGTTTAACGTCAAATCAAAACGATTTCCGACAAGGACCAAATGATCATTTTAGAAAAAGACCCATATCAGTATCACTTATGATTTTCAAGAAGTAGTCGCTACAAACTTGTTTTTTAAAAATCTAGTTTTAGCTTTGGCAGCCATCTTGGATTTCACATCAACATGAAGTAGACTTTAAGGGCAACATTTCTGTAAAGTTTCATGAAAATTCATCCAGTAGTTTCAGAAAAGTAGTCGCTAAAAAAAAATTTTACTGATGGACAGACGGACGACGGACACGGCAAAAAATTTACAAAATTCATAATACCCCTGCTTTCACATGGTTAGGAATCACGTTGTCCCCCCCGCGTCCCCGTCACATAATACATTTTTGTTGCGCATCATCAACACTTTCTCTTTATACTTTATACTCTCAAAACTTTTGAATGGGTTGTTCCCAAACTTCATATACTCAAAACAACTGATGACCTTATGTCCCTCTACATCACCCATCATTGATTGCCTAATTTATTAGACTTATGGCCCTTTGTTTGACTTAGTCTTTGGCTGTTACTTGTGATACGCAGGCTTCATAACCGCTGCTCACAACCGAATTCCATTCTGTTTATTTCGCTCTTCGGGGCATTTAATTTTATTAGATACTGGGACCAATACGCCGTACGACATGGGGAAGCAATTAACTCCATGACCACCGCCGTATGCATGCCATCTTCGGGATGGTTAAAATTGTGTATTATTGATTTTATGAATATTGAGTTCTGCTCAACCCGGGGCTAGAGGGCGTGAGCGGTAGCTAGCATATTTCACTACCGCTCATGAACAGTCTCAATCAAACCGAGACTGCAATATTTCGTATGTGTCGTGCTCGGCCGTTTCCAAAGGTCCATTATTATACTCTTTTTTAGAACTTTCCACTCTAATATTGTATAATGACATGTTAACACACGTCTTCCTAAACATTTTCGAATTGATAGTTTCCTAAACTTCATGTACCCATAACAAGTATGACCTTTAATAATGTCCCTCTACATCACCCATCATTGATTGCCTAATTTATTACACAATTATTGCCCTTTATTTAACTCAGAATTTTCCACTTGAATATTGTATAATGACATGTTAACACATTTCTTCTCAAACATTTTCAAATTTATTGTTACCAAACTTCATGTTAACATAACAACTGATGACCTTATGTCCCTCTACATCAATCATCATTGATTGCCTAATTTATTTCAGAATTATGGCCCTTTGTTTGACTTAGAATTTTCCTCTCTAATACTGTATTACGACACGTTAATACATTTTTTCTGAAACATTTTCGAATTGATTGTTCCCAAACTTCTTGTACACATAACAACTGATGACCTTATGTCCCTCTACATTTACCCATTATTAATTGCCTAATTTATTACAGAATTATGGCCCTTTGTTTGACTTAGAATTTTCCACTCAAATATTGTATAACACATTTCTTCTCAAACATTTTCAAATTGATTGTTCACAAACTTCATGTACACGTAACAACTGATTATGTCCTTCTACATTACACACTGTTGATGCCTAATTTATTACAGAATTATTGTCCTTTATTTGACTTAGAATTTTTCACTCCATAATGAACTTATGTGGCTTTCACTTTAACATTTCTCAAGGATTGTTATTACACCTGACATACAGTTCACACATGATGATATGATGCATCTCTGCAGTAATGGTTTTTCGATTCTGCAATTTCTTTTTACAGAATTATGTACCTTTGTTTTACTTAGAATTTCTTTCACATGATGTAAATATCACATCCTCTTGAGGGTGCCAGTGGATATTATCAACTCAAGAATGTAACGTCAACCGAGGCGATAGTCGAGAATGTAATGTCGACCAAGGCGACAGCTGAGGTTGACATTATCATTTCGAGGGTTGATAATATCCACTGGCACCCTTTTTTATTATACCGAACAAATACTCCTATGGGAAATCAAAAAGCTAGCGGGATGATATTTTGCGCTATTACCCACTATGAGGCGTTGAGGGTGATAGTGCTAAATATCAACCTGGCAGGGTATGGGGATTTTACATAGAGTGTTTACAGTGAGGTAAAATAATAAAAAATTAACAGATATGTTAGGCATTTATTATTCTTGATTTTGCCCATCATCGGCTAGCACAGAAGTTGGGTATTCATCACCTTCAGTGATAGTTCTGGTCTTGTCTGGACTCTTAAAATTGGGTAATTGTTATCCAGTCTTCTCCAAACTTGGGTAATTGTTATCTTCTCCAAACTTGGGTAATTGTTATCTTCTCCAAACTTGGGTAATTGTTATCCAGTCTTCTCCAAACTTGGGTAATTGTTATCTTCTCCAAACTTGGGTAATTGTTATCCAGTCTTCTCCAAACTTGGGTAATTGTTATCTTCTCCAAACTTGGGTAATTGTTATCTTCTCCAAACTTGGGTAATTGTTATCCAGTCTTCTCCAAACTTGGGTAATTTTTATCCAGTCTTCTCCAAACTTGGGTAATTGTTATCCAGTCATCTCCAAACTTGGGTAATTGTTATCCACTCTTCTCCAAACTTGGGTAATTGTTATCCAGTCTTCTCCAAACTTGGGTAATTTTTATCCAGTCATCACCAAACTTGGGTAATTGTTATCCAGTCATCACCAAACTTGGGTAATTGTTATCCAGTCATCTCCAAACTTGGGTAATTGTTATCCAGTCTTCTCCAAACTTGGGTAATTGTTATCCAGTCATCTCCAAACTTGGGTAATTGTTATCCAGTCATCTCCAAACTTGGGTAATTGTTATCCAGTCTTCTCCAAACTTGGGTAATTTTTATCCAGTCATCTCCAAACTTGGGTAATTGTTATCCAGTCTTCTCCAAACTTGGGTAATTGTTATCTTCTCCAAACTTGGGTAATTGTTATCTTCTCCAAACTTGGGTAATTGTTATCCAGTCTTCTCCAAACTTGGGTAATTGTTATCCAGTCTTCTCCAAACTTGGGTAATTGTTATCTTCTCCAAACTTGGGTAATTGTTATCTTCTCCAAACTTGGGTAATTGTTATCCAGTCTTCTCCAAACTTGGGTAATTTTTATCCAGTCTTCTCCAAACTTGGGTAATTGTTATCCAGTCATCTCCAAACTTGGGTAATTGTTATCCATTCTTCTCCAAACTTGGGTAATTGTTATCCAGTCTTCTCCAAACTTGGGTAATTATTATCCAGTCATCACCAAACTTGGGTAATTGTTATCCAGTCATCACCAAACTTGGGTAATTGTTATCCAGTCTTCTCCAAACTTGGGTAATTGTAATCCAGTCATCTCCAAACTTGGGTAATTGTTATCCAGTCATCACCAAACTTGGGTAATTGTTATCCAGTCATCACCAAACTTGGGTAATTGTTATCCAGTCATCACCAAACTTGGGTAATTGTTATCCAGTCATCTCCAAACTTGGGTAATTGTTATCCAGTCATCTCCAAACTTGGGTAATTGTTATCCAGTCTTCTCCAAACTTGGGTAATTGTTATCCAGTCATCTCCAAACTTGGTTAATTGTTATCCAGTCTTCTCCAAACTTGGGTAATTGTTATCCAGTCATCTCCAAACTTGGTTAATTGTTATCCAGTCTTCTCCAAACTTGGGTAATTGTTATCCAGTCATCTCCAAACTTGGGTAATTGTTATCCAGTCATCTCCAAACTTGGGTAATTGTTATCCAGTCTCCTCCAAACTTGGGTAATTGTTATCCAGTCTTCTCCAAACTTGGGTAATTGTTATCCAGTCATCTCCAAACTTGGGTAATTGTTATCCAGTCTTCTCCAAACTTGGGTAATTGTTATCCAGTCATCTCAAAACTTGGTTAATTGTTATCCAGTCTTCTCCAAACTTGGGTAATTGTTATCCAGTCTCCTCCAAACTTGGTCAAATTGTTATCCAGTCTTCTCCAAACTTGGGTAATTGTTATCCAGTCTTCTCCAAACTTGGGTAATTGTTATCCAGTCATCTCCAAACTTGGGTAATTGTTATCCAGTCTCCTCCAAACTTGGGTAATTGTTATCTTCTCCAAACTTGGGTAATTGTTATCCAGTCATCTCCAAACTTGGTTAATTGTTATCCAGTCTTCTCCAAACTTGGGTAATTGTTATCCAGTCATCTCCAAACTTGGTTAATTGTTATCCAGTCTTCTCCAAACTTGGGTAATTGTTATCCAGTCATCTCCAAACTTGGGTAATTGTTATCCAGTCTTCTCCAAACTTGGGTAATTGTTATCCAGTCATCTCAAAACTTGGTTAATTGTTATCCAGTCTTCTCCAAACTTGGGTAATTGTTATCCAGTCTCCTCCAAACTTGGTCAAATTGTTATCCAGTCTTCTCCAAACTTGGGTAATTGTTATCCAGTCTTCTCCAAACTTGGGTAATTGTTATCCAGTCATCTCCAAACTTGGGTAATTGTTATCCAGTCTCCTCCAAACTTGGATAATTGTTATCTTCTCCAAACTTGGGTAATTGTTATCCAGTCATCTCCAAACTTGGTTAATTGTTATCCAGTCTTCTCCAAACTTGGGTAATTGTTATCCAGTCATCTCCAAACTTGGTTAATTGTTATCCAGTCTTCTCCAAACTTGGGTAATTGTTATCCAGTCATCTCCAAACTTGGGTAATTGTTATCCAGTCTTCTCCAAACTTGGGTAATTGTTATCCAGTCATCTCCAAACTTGGGTAATTGTTATCCAGTCTTCTCCAAACTTGGGTAATTGTTATCCAGTCTTCTCCAAACTTGGGTAATTGTTATCCAGTCATCTCCAAACTTGGGTAATTGTTATCCAGTCTCCTCCAAACTTGGGTAATTGTTATCTTCTCCAAACTTGGGTAATTGTTATCCAGTCATCTCCAAACTTGGTTAATTGTTATCCAGTCTTCTCCAAACTTGGGTAATTGTTATCCAGTCATCTCCAAACTTGGTTAATTGTTATCCAGTCTTCTCCAAACTTGGGTAATTGTTATCCAGTCTCCTCCAAACTTGGTCAAATTGTTATCTTCTCCAAACTTGGGTAATTGTTATCCAGTCTCCTCCAAACTTGGGTAATTGTTATCTTCTCCAAACTTGGGTAATTGTTATCCAGTCATCTCCAAACTTGGTTAATTGTTATCCAGTCTTCTCCAAACTTGGGTAATTGTTATCCAGTCATCTCCAAACTTGGGTAATTGTTATCCAGTCTTCTCCAAACTTGGGTAATTGTTATCCAGTCTTCTCCAAACTTGGGTAATTGTTATCCAGTCTTCTCCTAACTTGGGTAATTGTTATCCAGTCATCTCCAAACTTGGGTAATTGTTATCCAGTCTCCTCCAAACTTGGGTAATTGTTATCTTCTCCAAACTTGGGTAATTGTTATCCAGTCATCTCCAAACTTGGGTAATTGTTATCCAGTCATCTCCAAACTTGGGTAATTGTTATCCAGTCTCCTCCAAACTTGGGTAATTGTTATCCAGTCATCTCCAAACTTGGTTAATTGTTATCCAGTCATCTCCAAACTTGGGTAATTGTTATCCAGTCATCTCCAAACTTGGTTAATTGTTATCCAGTCTTCTCCAAACTTGGGTAATTGTTATCCAGTCATCTCCAAACTTGGTTAATTGTTATCCAGTCATCTCCAAACTTGGGTAATTGTTATCCAGTCATCTCCAAACTTGGTTAATTGTTATCCAGTCATCTCCAAACTTGGTTAATTGTTATCCAGTCATCTCCAAACTTGGGTAATTGTTATCCAGTCATCTCCAAACTTGGGTAATTGTTATCCAGTCTTCTCCAAACTTGGGTAATTGTTATCCAGTCTCCTCCAAACTTGGTCAAATTGTTATCCAGTCTTCTCCAAACTTGGGTAATTGTTATCCAGTCATCTCCAAACTTGGGTAATTGTTATCCAGTCATCTCCAAACTTGGGTAATTGTTATCCAGTCTCCTCCAAACTTGGTCAAATTGTGTATGGGCACGATGTCTCGACCAAGTCTGATAATCGGCCACATTGCCTTGAAAAAAAAATAATCTTGAAATGTATGTCCGAAAGACAATCTCCTTATTAATGTGAAGCTATGAGGACATCCATGTCCATTTATAGTAGTTTATGTTTTCCCATATGGCTGGAATGGACAACACAATTTTATGAGTCAATAATTTCTTTTAATGTTGCATACATACACACATCAACATTTTTTGTCCCAATATATCTGTTATAGATATAGTCCAATATATTCCATTGCAGGGCATTTATATACATTAAGAAACAACTCTGTTTCTAAATGCTCAGATATGTTTTCAATAAATTAACAGACTTTATTGAAACCAAACTTCTCAGATTTTTTTTTGATAAATTAATAGACCTTATTGAAACTAAACTTTATTGAAACTTCTCAGATATATTTCTTAATTGCTCTAATTTTTCTAAACTTCTTAGATATTTTTCTAAAATGCTCAGAGTTGTTTTCGATAAATTTAAATCTGTTATAGTTATGGAAAGACACAAAACTCCTTTAAAATGAAACACTAAATATAGTACACTATACATGTCTTATAAAACACTAAATATAGTACACTATACAATCTTAATGAAACACTAAATATAGTACACTATACAATCTTAATGAAACACTAACATTAAATTTAGTACACTATACAATCTTAATGAAACACTAACACTAAATATAGTACACTATACAACCTTAATGAAACACTAACACTAAATATAGTACACTATACAACCTTAATGAAACACTAACACTAAATATAGTACACTATACAATCTTAATGAAACACTAACACTAAATATAGTACAATATACAATCTTAATGAAACACTAAATATAGTACACTATACAACCTTAATGAAACACTAACACTAAATATAGTACACTATACAATCTTAATGAAACACTAAATATAGTACACTATACAATCTTAATGAAACACTAAATATAGTACACTACAATCTTAATGAAACACTAAATATAGTACACTATACAATCTTAATGAAACACTAACACTAAATATAGTACACTATACAACCTTAATGAAACACTAACACGAAATATAGTACACTATACAATCTTAATGAAACACTAACACTAAATATAGTACACTATACAACCTTAATGAAACACTAACACTAAATATAGTACACTATACAATCTTAACGAAACACTAAATATAGTACACTATACAATCTTAATGAAACACTAAATATAGTACACTACAATCTTAATGAAACACTAAATATAGTACACTATACAATCTTAATGAAACACTAACACTAAATATAGTACACTATACAACCTTAATGAAACACTAACACTAAATATAGTACACTATACAATCTTAATGAAACACTAACACTAAATATAGTACACTATACAATCTTAATGAAACACTAAATATAGTACACTATACAACCTTAATGAAACACTAACACTAAATATAGTACACTATACAATCTTAATGAAACACTAACTATAGTACACTATACAATCTTAATGACACACTAACACTAAATATAGTACACTATACAATCTTAATGAAACACTAAATATAGTACACTATACAACCTTAATGAAACACTAACTATAGTACACTATACAATCTTAATGAAACAGTAAATATAGTACACTATACAATCTTAATGAAACACTAAATATAGTACACTACAATCTTAATGAAACATTAAATATAGTACACTATACAACCTTAATGAAACACTAACACTAAATATAGTACACTATACAACCTTAATGAAACACTAACACTAAATATAGTACACTATACAATCTTAATGAAACACTAAATATAGTACACTATACAATCTTAATGAAACACTAAATATAGTACACTATATAATCTTAATGAAACACTAACACTAAATATAGTACACTATACAATCTTAATGAAACACTAACACTAAATATAGTACACTATACAATCTTAATGAAACACTAAATATAGTACACTATACAATCTTAATGAAACACTAAATATAGTACACTACAATCTTAATGAAACACTAAATATAGTACACTATACAATCTTAATGAAACACTAACACTAAATATAGTACAATATACAATCTTAATGAAACACTAAATATAGTACACAGTACACTATACAATCTTAATGAAACACTAAATATAGTACACTACAATCTTAATGAAACAAACGGTATCAACAAGTTTGGTGACAATACCAAACAGTTAAGTGAAATTGTTACATTCACAAACTTAAAATTGCCTTCTTTTCAACATTAGGCCAGAGTTTTTATTTTTTTGGTTCTCAATTTTTTTCCGGAAAAATTCAAAAAATCTGAACCTTTATAAGTGTGTATCTTGTAATGGTGTTAGTCACATTGTTAAACATAAAATGGACCTGAACAAATTTATACAACATTATCTTCTGATTTTACATTCATTTTTAAACATGATAATTTGGTTGTTTAAATGGGTGACCAAATAATTAATAACGAAAACCTTTTTTTAAACCTTGGCTTGTTTTTTTAAGTAAATTTTTTATCTTTTTTTTATTTTGCAAAACTTAGGGTCGGAGGGTTTGAGAACCGAAAAATTAAAATTTGGTGAACAACAGAAACTGCTGACCAAATGTATGCTAACACTAGACGAAACAATTGCCTATTTTTTAAAATATCTTCAGGAAACAACTCCTTAACACATAAATGTTCATTGTCAAACTTATCTGACATACTAGCAAAAAGAAACTGATGAAAATCAGAAACTGTTAACTTATCATGCACATGTTATGTTCTAAATGATGATGATATCTTCTATATTAGTGATTTGTGTTGTATATAAATAAAACGTATTGTTGACGAAGGATGTTGTTTTGTTTAAGGCAATTCCAGTCTATACTATACAATTATGGACTTTTCAGCTGTTATACATGATGTGATATGCACCAAAAAAATCATTATTGACCGAGGCGATAGCCGAGGTCAATAATGATTTTTTGGTACATATCAACATCATGTATAACAGCTGAAAAGACCATAACTGTTTTATTATATAACCCTCAATTTATAATTATATAAAACAGGTCAATATCAAAAAAACAATTATATAAAACAGGTCAATATCAAAAAAACAGGTCAATATCAAAAAAACAGGTCAATATCGCTAGATATTTTTTCTAAAAAATTACTTTTTAGCCAATGAAAACGCGTCTATTTATAGGTTATATAATAATACGCAATATTTGGCAACGAGGATGAAACTAACATCTCAGATCGATAGATAAATTAAATATCTAGCTGACAATAATTACAAATAATCAATAAAATACGAATTCTCCGCAATTTATTTGCAATTGACTGCAACGCGCGGAATTCTACCAGTGTTGCAGTACAAAATTACCCGTACTAGAAGGCTGTTAAGCACTTGCATAATATTGGCAGTGCTTCAAAAGTTTACTGGCATTTTGAAACAAGAGGTCAATGACCTTGTACTGATAGGTTTTTGATAGCTAGATTAGCATTCCTGTGAAGTTTTATGAAAATCCGTCAAGTAGTTTCAGAGGAGTAGTTGCTACAAGTTTTCATTATATAACTCTATGTAAACGAAGATGGCCGCTGGCGGCCATGTTTAACGTCAAATCAAAATAATTTTTGACAAGGATCAACATCATGTCATACTGATCATTTTAGAAAAAGTCCCATATCAATATCACTTATAGTTTCCAAGAAGTAGTCGCTACAAACTTGTATTTTGAAAATCTATTTTTAGCCATGGCGGCCATCTCAAATTTCCGGCTGACCTGAAATTTTGCTAGGATCAATTAGACATCAAGAGCAACATTCCTGTGAAGTTTCATGAAAATCCGTCGAGTAGTTACAGAGAAGTAGTCACTACAAGTTTTTACTAGATAACTCTATGTAAACAAAGATGGCTGCTGACAGCAATGTTTAACATCGAATCAAAACGTTTTTCGACAAGGACCAACATCATGTCATGCTGATCATTTGAGAAAAAGTCCCATATCAATATCACTTATAGTTTTCAAGAAGTAGCCGCTACAAACTTGTTTTTTGAAAGTCTATTTTTAACCGTGGTGGCCATCTTGAATTTCCAGCCGACCTGAAGTTTTGCTAGGATCAATTGGACATCAAGAGCAACATTTGTGTGAAATTTCATGAAAATCCGTCCAGTAGTTTCAGAGTAGTAGTCGCTACAAGTTTTCATTATATAATTCTATGTAAACAAAGATGGCCGCTGGCAGCCATGTTTAACGTCGAATCAAAATAATTTTCGACAAGGATCAACATCATTTCATACTGATCATTTTAGGAAAAGACGCATATCAATATCACTTACAGTTTTCAAGAAGTAGTCGCTACAAACTTGTTGAAAATTTATTTTTTAGCCCTGGTGGCCATTTTGAATTTTCAGCCCACCTGAAATTTTTCTAGGATCAATTAGACATCAAGAGCAAAATTCCTGTGAAGTTTCATGAAAATCCGTCAGTAGTTTCAGAGGAGTAGTCGCTACAAGTTTTCATTATATAACTCTATGTAAACAAAGATGGCCATTGGCGGCCATGTTTAACGTCGCATCAAAATAATTTTCGACAAGGATCAACATCATTCCATACTGATCATTTTAGAAAAAGTCCCTTATCAATATCACTTATAGTTTTCAAGAAGTACTCACTACAAACTTGTTTTTTGAAAATCTTTTTTTAGCTGCGGTGGCCATCTTGAATTTCCGACCAACCTGAAATGTTGCTAGGATCATTTAGACATCAAGAGCAACATTCCTGTGAAGTTTCATGGAAATCCGTGGAGTAGTTTCAGAGGAGTAGTCGCTACGGACGACGGACACCGCACCATGGCATAAGCTCTGCTGATCTCTGATCAGTAGAGCTAAAAATGACTGGCAAAATGCCAGTAAAACATCTTAAATTTGAGCCCGGTATCCAGAAGAAACTTCTTTCAGTAAAGGACCTCACATACGAGAAAGTGTTAGAGATAGAACTTGTGATGGAATCTGCATCTAAAGATGTTGTAGAACTTCAGGGTAAGCAACAACATTTATCTACTAACATGCTGTAGGTTAAACCCTGGTGCATCTCTTAATGAGAGTACTCATTGTACAGCTGATCTCTATAGTACATCTCTACAGTACATCTCTACCTACAGTACATCTCTACAGTACATCTCTACAGTACATCTCCACATGTAAAAGATTGAAGTTGGAGGTTAACACAAACAAAACAAAAATAATGATTTTTAGTAAAGGTAAAAGAAAATCTAACAATAGTTTCCATATTGATATTGTTGAGTTATATATATCTGGGCTTTGAAATATTCTATAATGGAAATATAAAACACTCTGCTGAAGCTTTTTATGAGAAAAGAATTAAGGCGATATTATCATTGCATAATGTACTTAATAACTGGTGCGACATACCTACGCACATACAACTTAAACTATTTGATATATTGATTAAGCCGATAGCAACATATGGGTAAAAAATATGGATTAGTGATTTCAATTGTAACAAAGATCATTGTATTGTATTAGGGGTTTAAGGCGCACCAACACATGAAAAGGTTATATGGCGCCTAAAAGGCATGAACATGCCATGCTCATCCTCCATGTACATCGAGATAAAATATGGAAAATGGGCCTAGAACCTTCTCACCCTGCACTGCAGAGTTGATGCAAATTCTATCGCAGAAACTCCATTTACGCTGGAGCCACGTTTATTGTTTTCCTGCCACTGCTCTTTTGATGTGAGCGAGATGGCACCTGAAACAATGCAGGGATCATGATGAAGACCTTTAATGAAACATGAACAAAAAATGATAAAATTTGTTTATCTTTTGAAAAAACTCCAAAACAAGTTTTTCAAATTTGTACACAAAAAATCCAGCAATTTTGCCTGTAGATGGGAACTGGGAGGAACTCCTATCTTAGATAATATAACAATACAATCTCTAAAATATTATAACAGATTAACCCAACTTCCATCCTCCAGGTTATTATATAAGACATTTATATGTCAGGTTATTATATAAGACATTTATATGTGATAAAATCTTGTTTGGGAACAAATCATGGTATAAATTTATTTATATATCAGTGCAACCGAATATAATCTTACACTAAATAATTTTAACATCAAATCATGCCAATCTAATATTAAACAACAAAATATAGAATCTGCTGTATCACATATGAACAGTTTAAAACATGTTACAGAGAGTAAACATCATTGACTCTCTAAGCCAAGATTTTGGTTTGAAAAAATATTTAAATGTTAATATTCCAAAAGCAAAAGTTAAAGAACTTAAATGATTAAGAAATTGCTCACATACTCTACAAATTGAAAGAGGAAGATAAACAAGACCAAAAATAAACGTGAAGACAGACTCTGTAACAACTGCAACATGGTTGAGACTGAATTACACTTCCTGCTACATTGCCATAAGTGTAAACAAGATAGAGACAATTTCTCCCTCATAAATTCTCTTAAGTTAAACAAGCATGATGATATCCAGATAGCAAAAATAATACTTAACCCAGAGTCAAAACAAGAATGTGAAAATGTATGTGCATTTATTTCTAAATCATCTTGTTGGAATGTGTATGCGTCAAAGGTACTACAATGTTAATACTATGACCGAGTTATTTAATACTATAGATTTTAGACTTGTTTTAGATTTCCTGAAGGAAGTCGGACTATATAAATCATTATAATAATTTCTTGTATATATTTACTTCTTTATATATCCGTTTTCGGGGCATTTGCTGAATTTACATATATAGTTTATATTACTACCATATCATCCCGTATTTGTAAATAGTTTTATCTTTATATATTTACATTAATTTTTAATTAATCCTTCATTTCTTCATCTTTACTCATCTGTTTTTGCACACAATACAACCTATTTATGTGTCGACGTGCCGTAAAACAGCATTCATTCATTATTTCTAAATGTTTGTTAAAAAACACTAGTCTCTAATACATGGAAGAAGATTATTAATGCTAGTTTGATAATTCATTCAGACAACTTATATAAGTTAAACTATACTGCTAATATATATTTACTCATAATCATTTATTGTTTATATGTATTCTTCTGTTCTAGGATCACAACTGTACTCTTGTCATATGTAAACAGTATTGTAGCGTCTGATTAATCTACGATCTAGTTGTTAAAAAACAGCTGATCCCTTATACATAAATAATGATTACTCCCTAATGCGATGTTGCGCATGCGTAGTTGTTGTTGTTTTGTTCTATAGTCCGGTTATTAAAGAATGGCAGTGTAAACCGTTACTGTTGTGGTTTAATCCGTTTAATCCTGTGTATGACAGTATAAACACCATAAGTATTTCCTAATAAAGAATTGAATTGAATATTGAATTAAACCAATCAATCGGCTGCTAGCATCGCATGTGTATGTATTCATTTTCTTAACTGTTGTCAATCAGTCTTCTAACATTAAACCTGTTTACTCAAGTGTGTTTCGGAGCCACTTATACCCCAGAACTATAACATGGTGTCAGAATAAAAGGAAATTAATACTTGGATTTTTTTTAAGGACAATCCAGTGAAACCATTTCATGGAAATTATCTACGCATCTTTTCAAGCTTAACATTTTTAAAACGATGGATAGCTTTCGGGGACTCCAACACTCAAAAATGGACTAATCATCCAATGACTTACCAACGGCTTTCAAAGTTTCAAGAGCCATGCCGAGTTCATGTTCGGTGGACCTCTCAAACGGCAAGTTCCGAGGAAAGTCCGAGGAGGAGAAATGCAGCTACCTTATGATTTACGCTGGCGATAAAGGCGAAAAAGAAATTCATAAATGTTTAAGTTTCTCTTTGAAATAATTGAGCCATTGCAGTACTGCATTTATCTTAAGGAGTTTGCAAAATTGTGCATCCTAAGTTTGCTCACATGCTTGAGCCAAACGCGTACTCTGTCAATAATGAAACTGAAGGAATACTATTTGCTGTGTTATGTGTTGTTTTAGTCTTTTATTCCGAAATTAATGTCAAACGTAGCCATGTACCATTCGATTAACAGCAGCATATTGTACATACACTATAATTCCCTCGAGTTGCGTTTCTTTTTCGTTTCATTATAGTTTACTTTTAATTTATCCTTAAGCCACTTGCTTGCGTGTTATCTTTAATTTTCATTCTTAAGATTGTTATATTGATATTTGATATATTGTTTTTGTATTTGTCTCTAATAAGAAGTTAACAGTATAACTTGTTTGTGTATTTTTATTTGTTTTTGTATTAATTTTGATATGTGTTAATACATATATGTATTAATCTTGGTTATTAATTGTACAAAGTACGAATAACACGAAGCGTTTTTCGGTTAAGCACGAAACATGCAGTTCATGATGTGAGAAGTGAGTACTACATAACTACAGTTGACGGTAAACACGCTTCATACTGCGTTTGCCATCTTAGTTTATACGTTTATACTTTCAGGATTTGCTTATCGGCTGAACAATCTGTTTACAGAATGGTTCACGTGCCCATCCAATTATGTCAAATGTCCAGACAGTTTTTATCTACACGTCCGTCTGGTGTGTGACGGTCAACCCCACCAAATGAACCAGTTAGATGGAAGAAAAGGATTTCGGCGATTAAACAAATAGATGAGGAACTTTTAAAGCACTCAACCTGGACATTAACAGATGACAGTAAGAAATTACTAAAAACAATCTTTGACGGATTTGAGGAATATTGCCGACCGAGATCAAATACCATCTTCTGTTGAATAAATTGAAACGTTTACGAGAGAAAGGTAACGTGCTGCCGAATGGTTCACCGCATAAAACATTAATCAAACTGTATGAACAATTATGCGAGAAGGAAAGAAGAACAGATAACGATTCAGGTTCTATAAATATAGCACCAGGGCGGCCTAAAAATAGCACCGTGACACACGACGTCTCGCGAGACTTTGAGGACGACGTTAACGTCTCGAAAGACTTTGAGGACGACGTTAACAAAGATGGCAGCGCCCATGGAATTCCGTCTGGGGAAGTAACGACAGCGGACTTTGGTTGTTTGCGAAGCGAGATGATATTAATCCAATCTAATTTGGCGGAACTAACCAGACGCGTGAACCGCCCTTCTCCATTAAATGACAATTACGAAGATATACCTCAAGAAATACACGGTAACTCCACTAACTGCTACCGTCAGGTTTCACTTCTATTGCTACGTGAAGACTCCCGGTTGATGTATTGCCGCCGGTGAACACTATACCCCAAAAAATAAAAAATTATATCCTCGCCCACAAATACGTCAACCTGGCCATGTTGCTCATACCGGGCATGGAGACTTCGGAGAAACTGAGATCCGGGACCAGAACGGTCATCAGGTTGTGATACGTGCATCTGATGCCAGGCTTCACAGAAGCCTAAATATAAATGAATTCCTTGTGGCTTTTAATAAATATAAAAATGTTATCTGCGAAGTAGAACCTTACCGGAGAAAAGAGTTGGACATATAAGGGGAAATAATAGAATCCATGTACCATAAATATGGGGGCTCTCATTTTTATGACTACCACGTAGAATTCGCTCGGAAGGCAGAGCAGTACGAATTACAAAAGTTACGTGTAGACTGGTCGTCTAGAGATATCGATCTTTTTATCACCACCTTTTCTGGATTAAGGACAGCGTCGTGTAGCCTGTGTGGGAGGACAAGCCATGACACAGCATTCTGCTGTTTAAATGCACAGAACCCGAGAAAGGCGCTGGTTACTCCCACATATGGATCAGACAGTTTCGATAAAAGACCACATAGCAATCCCGGCGCTTCAGTCTCTACTCCGTCATCTATGCCTTCATACAATAAAATTCACGCCGACAGATATGGGAGGTCATGGATATTTCATAACGGTAGAGAAATTTGCAATAATTTAATTCTACAGGTCGTGATGAAAATATTTTGCATATTTGTGAAACATGCAGATCTCCAGGCCATCCATCCTATGAATGTGTGAACACATAAAATATGGAAAGCCCATCATGAAGAACCAATGACCTGCCATCTGAACTTCGTGCCACTATTCCTATTAACATTGACAGACTCGAATCGGAGTTGCAATGTCACCCCGATAAATATTTCGTTAATAACCTGGTCCGTGGCCTTCGTCAGGGTTTCGATACTGGTATACAGAAATTGCCAGAAGTCAGTTTCCTGTGTGAAAACCTACAATCCGCCATCAAACTACCTGGTATTGTATCGGAATTGATCAAAAAAGAGCTAGACAAGGGTTACCTACTTGGACCTTTTAAAACCCTTTCGATATTTTCGCATCAGCCCCATAGGTTTAGCAGAGAGCAAATATTCGAAGAAATACAGAATACTCATTGTTGACTTAAGTGCACCACACAACAATGAAGAACACGAACGTGTAAACAGTTTAATCGACAAAGGCGACTGTTCTGTTTTTTGTGTACGGGTGGACGATGCCATAAAAGCCATTAAAAAGTGTGGGTATGGAGCATATATGTGTAAAATAGACATAATTGATGCATTTAAACAGATTCCTATCCGACCAGATTGATGGAAATACCACGGTATAGAGTGGGATGGTGAATTCTATTTCTTCAAAAGACTGTTTCGGATCACGTAGCAGTCCGAAGATTTTTACATTATTATCAGAAGCTATACACTGGATAGCCATGCACACATAGCTATAACATTCCTATTTTGCTTTATCTCCCGGACGATTTCCTATCCATTATTCCCGGATCGCAAGATGGGTTCAGGAATATGGCCATATTGACTCATGTGTTTGGAATTTTGAGCATAACAATTCACCCAAAAAAAACACTTGGCCCCCGACACAAAAATGGTATTCTTGGGGATCACTCTCGACTCGAAAGAGATGACAAGCGTCATTGCCAAAAGAAAAAGTTGACAGAATTAAAGACTCTTTAGGTGAAGTTTGCAACAAAAAGTCAATTAAACAAGAGGTCAATGACCTTGAAGCTCTACTGATTGATTTTGTTTTCAGGAAGTAGTCGCTACAAACTTGTTCTCGAAAATCTATTTTTAGCCGTGGTGGCCATCTTGAATTTCAGGCCGACCCGAAATTTTGCTAGGATCAATTAGACATCAAGAGCAACATTCCTGTGGAGTTTCATGAAAGTGGTTTCAGAGGAGTAGTCGCTACAAGTTTTCATTATATAACTCTATATAAACAAAGATGGCCGCTGCAGCCATGTTTAACGTCGAATAAAAACGTTTTTCGACAAGGACCAACACCATGTCATACTAATCATTTTAGAAAAAGTCCCATATCAATATCTCTTATAGTTTTCAAGAAGTAGTCGCTACAAACTTATTTATTTTAAATCTATTTTTAGCTGTGGTGGCCATCTTGAATTTCCGGCGAGCCTGAAATTTTTCTAGGATCAACTAGAAATCAAGAACAACATTCCTGTGAAGTTTCATGAACATCCGTCAAGTAGTTTCAGAGGAGTAGTCGCTACAAGTTTTTACTATATAACTCTATGTAACCAAAGATGGCCACTGGCAGCCATGTTTAACGTCGAATCAAAATAATGTTCGACTAGGATCAACATCATGTCATCCTGATCATTTCAGAAAAAGTCCCATATCAATATCACTTATAGTTTTCAAGAGGTAGTCGCTACAAACTTATTTTTTAAAAATCTATTTTTAGCTATGACGGCCATCTTGAATTTCTGGCAGATCTGAAATTTTGCTAGGATCAATTAGACATCAAGAGCAACATTCCTGTAAAGTTTCATGAAAATCCGCCAAGTAGTTTCAGAGGAATAGTCGCTACAAGTTTTTTACTATATAACTCTATGTAAACAAAGATGGCCACTGGCAGCCATGTTTAACGTTGAATCAAAACGATTTTTGACAAGGACCAACAACATGTCATGCTGATCATTTTAGAAAAAGTCCCATATCAATATCACTTATAGTTTTCAAGAAGTAGTCACTACAAACTTGTATTTTAAAACTCTATTTTTAGCTTTGGCAGCCATCTTGGATTTCACATCAACATGAATTTTTGCTAGGATCAACTAGACTTTATGGGCAACATTTCTGTAAAGTTTCATGAATATCCATCCAGTAGTTTCAGAGGAGTAGTCGCTACAAATAAAAGTTTACGGACAGACGGACGGACGGACAGAGGAACGGATGGACGACGGACGCCGCACCACGGCATAAGCTCTGCTGATCTCTGATCAGTCAAGCTAAAAACGTAAATTGCTTAGTGTGTTGGGCCACTTTAATTTCGCATCAAGGGTTATATTACCAGGAGGAGTTTTGTGTCATATTTGCTTAGTTTAGCCTCCTCAGTGAAGGAGCTGCATCATCATGTTAAGCTAAGTCAATAGACATGTGGAGAAGTTTCTTGGACAATTGGAATGGTGTATCATTCTTCTACGATGATGACATCATTGATTCGGCTGACATACAACTGTGCACAGACGCAAGTGGGAGTCTAAACTATGGGGGTTACTATCAAGGGAAATGGTTCTCCGAAAGATGGCCACCAGATCTACCGAAACTGGGAGATACAGACATGTCTATTGCGTTTATGGAACTGGTACCAATAATAGCGAGTGTAGTTCTGTGGCAGAGATTGTGGTGTAAAAAACGCATTGCATTTCATTGTGATAACATGGCCACCGTTGCCATCATCTCAAAAGGACGCAGCAAAAAGCCCGCCATTATGAAACTGATGCGCCGGTTAACATGGTGTGCCGCCAAAGGCAATTTTGTCATCCATGCTAAACATATACCTGGGAAAAGTAATGTCCTCAGTGACTGACTTTTTCGTTTACAGATAGCGCGCTTCAAGTAGCTGGCTCCAACCGCAGACCCTCTGCCGACTAAAGTGCAACCTCTATCAGAACTCTATCTACCTTAGAGTCTCAGTTCTATACGTTGGCGCGTAGGAAAGGTGTCGCACATCATATTATGCAGATAAAGTGTAGTGTTTCATTAAGCAGCTCTCTGTAGAAGTCACAAGTGTTCTTAGTACTTCCGCATTGAGTCAGGAGGAGGTACAAGTTTTCTTGGTACCCCTCCCCATGGTCTGTGTTAAGTGTATTTTCGTTGGCATTATTTCTAATATCAGTAATTCACAGATGTCTACGCCCATTACTGAATAGCCTGAAGGTCAATTATTCAACCATGTATAACTATTCTATATGTACTCACGAAAGAGCAGACGACTCTTACATTTTGTGTGTCTTCATTATATCTGTTTCATGTATATACTGTTAGGGTTGTATGATATCTTATATCTAAAATGTTATTAGTTCAATATTGCTCACCTTCATACTATTGGCATTGTGTATTAACACTTATTATTGTTAACATACTTTTGACTTGTACTGTACCAGTAAAGGGAAACAACTTGTGTAACTAATTATGATGCTTGATCAGATAGAGTGATCTCCTCGAGTATGAAACGCTGAGTATACGTTAATAAAAGATGTCAATTTAACTTGGGAGATATTTATTGGTTCAATCCGAAGAAGATATATTACAACTGGCAACGAGGATACGCAAAATAATCATTTGTAAGTCGAACTATACGTTGGCAAACAGGCCTGAAGAATAATGGCGTCTATAGAGTTAAACCACATGGCGACCCCACCCACCTTGGTCAAGCTTGGAAATGCTGGCTTAAAGCTTTCCAGTTGTTTGCAGTGGGTAAAGGAATAACAGACAAACCACAGAAACAAACTTTGCTTTTACATTGTGCAGGTATTGAAGTTCAGGACATTTATTATACTTTGACGGAGGAGGTAAATGAAGATGTATACAAGAAATAGTTGGACACTTTGAATAAATACTTTGAACCCCAGGTAAACATTCCTTTTGAACGGTATCAATTCAGATCAGTAAAACAAGAAGATAGCGAGACTGTTGAACAGTTCATCACCAAATTAAAGCAAAAGGCAGTAAATTGTGTGTTTGACAATCCTGATGAACAAATCAGAGATCAAGTTATAGAAAAGTGCAAGTCTCACAGGTTTTAGAAAAGGGACACGCTTTGACACTTGAACAATTAAGAACTATTGCAAATACCATGAAAATGTCTAACAAACATGCTCGTGAAATGGAAACGAATAGACCAGAGTCAGTTAATAAGGTCGGAGGTGTGAAATACGGGGCAAGACCCAGAGTATACCAACATCATCAAGCCTATCAAGGAAATACAAAGACATGCTTTAGATGTGGGAAAACTGGTCACTACGCTAAAGATCCAGTATGTCCAGCCAAGGATAAAATATGCAACAAATGTAAAACGAAAGGACACTTTGCCTGTTGCTGTAAAACAACAAATAAATCTCGTTTTAAGTCAAGACCAGAACAGAAATTCACAAATAAAAAAGGGCATGTACATTGTGTCAATGACGAAGGAAGTGATTCGGAACTCTGTATGCGTTTAACGTCAACTCTGACAAGTTGGACAAAATAGAAGTTATGATGGACAACACTTGTGTACAGGTTATAGTCGACAGTGGGGCTACTGTCAACCTCATTGATCATGACCTTTGGAAGACTTTAAAAGGGAATAAAATATATTGTTACGAAAACAAGAAATCCAATAAGAAGCTCTATACATACGGAAGTGTAGAACTGTTAAAGTTGACTGGACAATTCAGTACCGACATTTCAGTGAGAGACCTAGGAAAAAAGGTAATAGCAAGATTTCTTTGTGATTGACGGAAAAGGACCAGTACTGTTAGGGAAGGAGACGGCTACAGCACAAGAACTTTTGAAAGTAGGAGTAGGACACATATATGAAACTGAGAAGTCGGTAGACAACAGTGACATTCTGAGGGAATGCTCTGATGGTTTAGGAGAGTTGAAAGTCTATGAATTAGAATTACACATTGATAAGGTTATTCATCCTTTTGCGCAGAGGATGTATTCAACACCATTTAGTCAAAGAAATAAAACAGAAGATAAATTAGATGAATTGCAACGGTTATATGTAATAGAGAAAGCTGAGGGCACTACCCCATGGGTAAGGCCTGTAGTAGTTCAAAACACTCAGGTGATATCAGACTATGTGTTGACATGAGAGAGGCAAATAGAGCCATACTAAGAGAAAGACATCCGATTCCAACCATAGACGACGTACTTCTAGAAATGAATGACAGCACGGTATTCAGCTAAATTGATTTGAACATGGGTTTCACCAAATTCGACTGAGTGAACGCTCAAGAGAAATAACAACTTTCATAACACACAAGGGACTATATCGTTACAAACGTTTACATTTTGGAATCAACGCAGCGCCCGAGATGTTTCAACATATCATATCCCAGGTATTACAGGATTGTGAAGGTGTTTCAAATATCGCAGATGATATAATCATTCATGGAAGGTATCAGACAGAACATGAGGTTAGATTGAGGAAATGTTTGGACAATGTGAGAAGGGACTTACAGTTAATAAGAATAAGTCCATGTTTAGCATGAGCAAAATTACATTCATGTGCGTCAGGAAAAGGGATAGGCCCAACTGCAGAAAGAGTAAAATCATTAGTTAATGCTGCAGATCCACAGAATGCAGCAGAAGTAAGAAGCTTTTTAGGGTTAGTCAACTTAAGTGCAAGGTACATTAGATATCGCTACTGTGTCAGAACCACTGAGAAGGTTAACAAAGAAAAATGAACCATTTGTATGGGGTACAGATCAGAAAAATGCTTTTCGTGAATTGAAAGATAGACTTACTAAGGCAGAAATTCTAGGTTATTTCGATTTCAATGCCAAAACGAAAGTTATTACTGACGCGAGTAATGTAGGACTAGGCGCAGTATTAGTGCAAGAAAAAGATGGCGTGATAAGCTATGCAAGCAGAACACTATCGGATACAGAAAAACGATATTCGACAACAGAAAAAGAGGCGTTAGCCGTAGTATGGGCATGTGAGAGATTTCACGTATACTTATATGGAATTAGTTTCAAACTAATCACTAATCACAAGCCTCTTGAAGTAATTTACGCAACCAGGTCAAAACCATCAGCACGAATTCAGAGATGGGTATTATGACTTCTACCATATTCTTTCACGGTGAGATACAAAGAATACGTAAAATATGTAGCACAAAATAGCATGCCCAGTGCAATGTCTACATGAGAAGTTGAAGAAATGTCAGCCGCTGATGATGAACTTTCAGAATTACACAACTGTGTACAATCTGGTGAATGGCACAAACATGGGAACTTGTCAAGCCATATGCCTTTGAGAAACAAATTTTATACCATTGGACGACTTATTCCAAGAGGAACACGTTTAGTGATTCCAAAAAACACGAGAACCAGGTGTATTAAATTGGCACATGAAGGTCATCTTGGTATTGTAGGTACAAAACAAACATTAAGAACAAAGATATGGACCGGTATGGACAAAGATGCAGAGAAATTTGTTAAATCATGTTATGGATGTCAATTGGTTAGTCAGTCATCAAAACCAGAACCAATGAAACCTAAGGAGTTACCGGCAGGACCATGGCAGGATTTGGCTATTGACTTTATGGGACCATTGCCATCAGGAGAATATGTATTTGTCTGTGTAGACTATTACAGTGCATACTATGAAATAGAGATAATGAAAACCACCACTTCAGAGGGGATTATTGAAAGTCTAGAGAAAATGTTTGTGAGGCATGGAATTCCAGTTAGTATCACTAGTGATAATGGTCCGCAGTTCGTGTCAGTTTTCGAGAAATATCTGGAAGAAAATGACATTGATCATCGACGCGTAACACCAGTATACCCTAGCGCAAATGAAGAGGTGGAGAGACAGAATAAAACATTAGTGAAAAGAATCAAAATCGCACAGGCGGAAAAGGAAGATTGGAAGGAAGCTGTTAGAATGGACCTTTGGACTGCCTTCGGTCATGATCGCCCCAGCCTTGGTCGCCAGCTTGCTAAATGGACTAGGCATGTCGAGCCCCCTTTTGCCAATTCCAGCCTATACTACGTAATAGTACACAAGATGAAATACCATTATTTCAACAACAGAAGAGGCAGCTTAACCCGAAACATTTTTCCCTTTCTAATTGCACATTAGATGTAACATTGTATATAATAATAAATTATATGTATGTGGTTTAATGTCACTTTCAACAATCTGTCAATCATAGCGATGTTTAATTGCAGCAGTGAGCTCAATGCTCAGTTTTCATAGAGCTTTCACACTGGAATCCCATGACGTGGACACATGACATGATACTCAATGACATGTTACTCAATGACATGATACTCAATGACATGATACTCAATGACATGTTACTCAATGACATGATACATGATACTCAATGACATGATACTCAATGACATTTTACTCAATGGCATGATACTCAACTCAATGACATGTTACTCAATGCCATGATACTCATGATACTCAATGACATGTTTCTCAATGACATGATACTCAATGACATGATACTCAAAGACATGATACTCAAAGACAAGATACTCAATGACATGTTACTCAATGACATGTTACTCAATGACATGTTACTCAATGGCATGATACTCAATGACAAGATACTCAATGACATGTTACTCAATGACATGATACTCAATGACAAGATACTCAATGACATGTTACTCAATGACCTGTTACTCATTGACATGATACTCAATGACATGTTACTCAATGACATGTTACTCAATGACACGATACTCAATGACATGTTACTCAATGACATGATACTCAATGACATGATACTCAATGACATGATACTCAATGACATGATACTCAATGACATGATACTCAATGACATGATACTCAATGACATGATACTCAATGACATGTTACTCATGATACTCAATGACATGATACTCAATGACATTATTCTCAATGACATGATACTCAATGACATTTTACTCAATGACATGTTACTCAATGGCATGATACCCAACTCAATGACATGATACTCAATGACATGTTACTCAATGACATGTTACTCAATGACATGATACTCAATGGCATGATACTCAATGTCATGATACTCAATGACATGATACTCAATGACATGTTACTCAATGTCATGATACTCAATGACATGTTGCTCAATGACATGTTACTCAATGACATGATACTCAATGACATGTTACTCAATGACATGTTACTCAATGGCATGATACTCATGATACTCAATGACATGTTACTCAATGACATGTTACTCAATGACATGTTACTCAATGACATGTTACTCAATGACATGATACTCAATGACATGATACTCAATGACATGTTACTCAATGACATGATACTCAATGACATGATACTCAATGACATGTTACTTAATGACATGATACTCAATGACATGTTACTCAATGACATGATACTCAATGACATGTTACTCAATGGCATGTTACTCAATGACATGATTTTCAATGACATGATACTCAATGCAGTCACATTATACTGACACTGGGCCTAACAGTCTTAGCACCAGCATTGTTATACTGAGCGTCAAGCAAGGTACTATTAGTACCATTTTTTATGAATTCTTTGGTATTATGCTCCATCTGGGTATTGAACATATAAACTCCTGCATGCGAGGCGGCCACTCGACGAGTACGCCACTGCTGGAGGTCTACAGCTAATGTCGCGTTTGTTCCCAGCTATCATGGTAACTGGAATGACTTTTTTTTCATCATATAGCACAACGATAAGAAAGGACTTAAGGGAGTGGAGGTGATCTGGAAAAGGACTTAAAGGGAGTGGAGGTGATCTGGAAAAGGACTTAAAGGGAGTGGAGGTGATCTGGAAAAGAACTTAAAGGGAGTGAAGGCGATCTGGAAAAGGACTTAAAGGGAGTGGAGGTGATCTGGAAAAGGACTTAAAGTGAGTGGAGGCGATCTGGAAAAGAACTTAAAGGGAGTGGAGGCGATCTGGAAAAGGACTTAAAGGGAGTGGCTGCAATCTGGAAAAGGACTTAAAGGGAGTGAAGGCGATCTGGAAAAGGCCTCAAAGGGAGTGGTGGCAATCTGGAAAAGGACATAAAGGGAGTAGAGGCAATCACGGAAAGGACTTAAAGGGAGAGGAGGCGATCTGGAAAAGGACAAAGGGAGTGGAGGCATCTGGAAAAGAACTTAAAGGGACTGGAGGCAATCTGGGAAAGGACTTAAAGGGAGAGGAGGCGATCTGGAAAAGGACTTAAAGGGAGTGGAGGCGATCTGGAAAAGGAAAGAGAGTGGAGGGGATCTGGAAAAGAACTTAAAGGGACTGGAGGCAATCTGGAAAAGGACTTAAAGGGAGTGGAGTGGATCTGGAAAAGAACTTAAAGGGAGTGGAGGACTGGAAAATGACTTAAAGGGAGTGGAGGCAATCTGGAAAAGGACTTAAAAGGAGTGGAGGGGATCTGGAAAAGGTGTAACAGAGTCATGCATGGGGGACTTAACTTATGCATCATCATTTCTCGTTTATGGGTATTTTTACTAACGCTGATATTATATTTCTATAACTGGTAGAATCTAGCCATTGAATTATACATGTATGATTTGGTCAGCAGATGAAACGAGGGGTTCATAAGTGGTTAAGTGACACTATCCTGTGTACCAGGACATGGATGATATTTGAACTTTAGTTATCAAAAGACGCAGAACAAACTGGTTACTTGAATGTTTTTACAAAACTTAGGGCAGAAATTCAGGTTTTTCAGGAATGCATCAAGGGCTTACAGAAAGCTTTAGTGAATATCAAACACTTAGTTCTCGCAAGTCTAAAAGAAGTCTAATCCCAATAGTTGGTATGGCATTAAGTTTCTTATTTGGTACAGTCTCAGAATCAGATTTAGAGGGTATTAGGAAAGGTGAACTCACTAACGCGTAATCAGCAGGAAATAACGCATATTCTTGAAGAGAGCTTAACCGTAATTAATGTCTCGAGAACGGAAATAATGGAAAATCGAAATGTTATTAACAAACTCGTCATTGGCTTGAATGAAATAGATTCCAAACTAGACCAAATTGATATCGAGCATATCCAATTAATTTAAGCAAATTGTGTGTTATAAATTTATGTATGAAACGCAAAGAAAGGGTTAAGGAATATTGTTACAAAGTAGTTACTCTCGATACTGTCTTACCTCTCGCTGAATATGTCACAAATGGGCTTTATCTGGTTAGTACTAATACAGATTTAAGTTTTTCGATCGTGTGTAAGAATACATATTCAAAAACACAAGATGTTATTGTAAAGACGCCTCTTGGGTATATAAAGCTAGACATGACATGTACAGCTTCAAACGATTATATTACATTATTGCCATACTTCAGTCAAGAAAGTACTTATGATATCCAAAATCCGTTAATTGATTTGCTCAACTCAAGTGTTATTTCTCAAGTGGGGTTATGGGATAAATTCAATGTTGTGTTTAAAGATGTGCCATCTCTAACAATACCTAGGGAATTAAAGGGTGTTAAGGAGTTACCCATGAATGATTTGAATTACAGATTGCGAAATCTTGGGCGAGGTTCGGATTGAGCAAGGGCCAATAATTCCAACTTGGTTAATTGTTGTTATTGTACTAGTATGCGCTCTGTTAATAGGGGTCATAATTTTTAAGTATAGGAAGCACATTTGGTTAGCCATGCAAAGTAAGAGTAGTGAAAGTAGACGTAGATCCTCGGCTGAAAAGTCGGTAGCCAGTATAGAGGCCGGCGGTGACGACGCTGATGGAGGTGAACCCAACTCCAAACCGACGGGATCATTTATCAAGCGGATGTACCCAATGTTGGACTTGGCGACGAATTTGACGACAGCGATGTAACTGTGTGTGGTAACTTGATTAGTTTTTATCGAAAGAGTATACGAATGATTGGCGAAGAACAACGACTAAACAATGGACACTTATCTACATGTATATATGTGTGATTATTTAGCTATGTATGCAGAAAACGACGAATGAACTTATTTTAACATAAACATAACTGTGTATATTTATACCATTCGATGAAATCAACAACTCATATGATTAACATTTAACGAAATCAACAGCAATGTACAATCCAGAAATAATTGCTATATACATACCAGTAATAAATATGTATTTCCGCTCATCCTATCCTGATTCAACGTGAAAGGCGCGTGCGCGGATTCGTTATTCCACTTCGACGGGAGCCTTAACAACGACAATGGAGAGACGAAAACCACAGCAACGAGGGAATTCTAAGGACGCGTGAAGTGACGATATCCGGATGTGGACGATCCTGAACAATTATAGTGAACTATGAACTGTGATGGACACTAATTTGTCTTAATCTTCATAATAGGTGTTTTAATTTTATACACATTTAGTGATTTATTGATAGTGATAATAATTCATTCAGGACAATCAACAGTATCATTTATAGTTGTGTGCATGCTATTGCTTGTTTTATTGTATGTCCTATATATTACTTGTGCATGCTATTGCTTGTTTTATTGTATGTCCTATATATTACTTGTGCATGTTATTGATTGTAGTACTTGTCATATTTGATTTTAATTATTTTAATACTTCATGAATTAAGAAATAACTTGAAATGTCATTTTAGAGAAATCTTTGGACAAATATTTCTCCGGTCATTGGAGGTGTGTAACAGAGTCATGCATGGGGGACTTAACTTATGCATCATCATTTCTCGTTTATGGGTATTTTTACTAACGCTGATATTATATTTATATAACTGGTAAAATCTAGCCATTGAATTATACATGTATGATTTGGTCAGCAGATGAAGCGGGGGGTTCATAAGTGGTTAAGTGACACTATCCTGTGTACCAGGACATGGATGATATTTGAACTTTAGTTATCAAAAGACGTAGGATGCTTTTGTTTCCTCATTAAGTAGATCATTCAATTGACCAATCAAACGTTGACCAATGTATAATCATCATATTAGCGATACTTAAGATTCGGTTTCAGTATATATTGGCCTGCAAATAGCGGAGAGACACAGCAGTTACGATAGGCAAACAGTGCTAGAGGTTAGGCTGTCGGTTAGGATCTTGGTTCGATAATGAATGGTTCGGTGTTACGAACTTTGCTGATGTTTATGGCAACAAGATTGTGGTTAGAGTTGGGAAGGAATTGGATCGGACTCTGTTGCAGAAGTAACTGATTAACTTTGTATTTGAACTGAACATGCTTACATCAACGATTAATTGTTAATAAAAACTATACGATCACATTGCTATTGAACTTAATTAACTATACTAACTTGTAGACGTGTGTGTTGTATTGTTACGAAGGACTTGAAGGGACTGGAGGCAATCTGGAAAAGGACTTAAAGGGAGTGGAGGTGATCTGGAAAAGGACTTAAAGGGACTGGAGGCAATCCTGAAAAGGACTTAAAGGTACTTCGATCAGAAAACAAGAATTTGCAAGAGCCTTAAAGGATCATATTAATTGAAAATTAATGATTCATACAACAAAAACTAGCTGAGTCGTCTATTTTTTTCAGACCAAACTATTTCATTAACAATCATTAAAACGCACGAACCATGAGGCCTAGTTTATAACATATGCAAATTTTTACGTTCGAACGGGTATACAAGATGAGTGGACATGTGACCAAACACACAGTGAGATGAGCAACACAGTTCCAGCATAAGTGTCTGATAATTGTCATCCCTTTTCCAATGGAAGCTGTGCTGTAACACCTTGGGAAACGCAGAACTGAACAGATCACACCCGCAACTAGAACACTGATCCGTCGGATCCAGGAGGCTGTCTTTCAAGTCCTTTGGCAGGAGGAGATTTTGTTTCAGCTCTGAAACAGACAAAACAAGAATTTTATTGAATAATTATTAATAACTGAAATGTACGCAACACGGCATATAAACATTGTATTTGTGGCTTCAATTGAAAGGGAATATAGTGACACAGCCAAACAAACTCTATTATTGAGAGTTCTGAAAAACTTGGAAAAAGGTGAAAGAATTATCAAAATCGGATGATAAACAAAACATCTATGATCATTTGAAGGTTGTTCTAAAAACGGATATGGGAGCTGCCATTTTTAGAACTATCACATTTTCAAATTACCATATATGGAATTTTGATAAACATCATTAAAAGCAAAGAAAATCACTGCAAATGAATGCAAAATCCTTTACTGGTCATATAAAGCATTATTGCCATTAAGTATACATATATTTCATATAAACGCTGCCATTTTTCCTATAAATCAATAAATGTTCATATTTATAAATATTCCATATGTTTTGGTCATTTAGACTATCATGTCATAGCTCTCAAAATGTCTCCATATCCATTTCAACAGAACCTTCAAATTATCACATCTTCTTTATTTATCATCCAATATAGATAATTCTTTCACCTTTTCAGAACTCTCAATAATAACTAAAATGGCGTTCCACGGAACACTTGTGTTGCCTGCCATGTGCTTATTTCAGCAGTTATAAGCTTGGTTAGGTTGCAGGTTAAAGTTTTATGAAATGGGCATATCTCTGCCAAATGAAAATCAGAGTTATTGGACATGTGTAAAAACATTGTTTGGGTTAAGATGAAGATGTGTATGAAGTTTCGTGAACATAGGTCAAATACTTTCAAAGTGATTGGCCAAGGTTAGGTTGCAGGTTAATGTGCGATGGATGGATGAACAACGGACGATGATGGACGACAATGGACAAAGCGTTCCCTAAAATTTAATGTCTGCAGGCGAAACAATTTTTTTTTGGCTGTGTCGCTACATTCCCTTTAAGTTTCAAAATATCTTGGCTCAAGTTTGACAAAAGACATTCTCATTCGGCTAAAGGAAATTTCAGGGGTTTAGGCAAATTATCTTAAGAGTTTCAAAGCTTAGTGCAAGCCTACATTAAAATCTAACTATTATTCTATTTGTAACTTGAGCAAGCCATAGGCATAGGATTTCCCCAGGATCTCCAGCCCACTCACACAAATGCATGCTTTCCCCCCAATTTTTCAGTGATCACCTACTCAGGATCATCAATGATCGCCCACTATCAACATCGGTTTTCCCCAAATTCTCAAAAACTCCTGGGATTTCCTGCTAGGATCTGCAATGATTGCCCACTTTTACACATGGGGTTTCTCTCGGATCTGCAGTGACTGACACATTTTCTATGTAAATTATTAGTGTATTTCTCATCTATAACAAGAAACGATCTCCTAATATTATCAAAATGGACTCAATTACCAAACTAGAGCTTTTTTGAGATAAAAACTGATGTCTCCCACCACTGAACAACCTAGTTCAGGTATGTTTGATAGTAGACAGGGCACATCCTAGTTACATGATGCAGTGTTCATTCTGGAGGGCGACATCGGCGACAAAGGCGCTTTTTCCTCCGTGGCTTCGCTTTTTTTTTAGCCGACGGCGAAGTTTAAGTCGCCTTCATACTGACCACTTCGCTTTTTTCCCACCCTCAAGCGAAGTGTAACCAGTCCTTTAATTGACCTGTTGTTTATGTCTCAGGACAGGTGTTGACATCTCTGGGAAGGAATTATGCTAATTGCTTTGATCGATCACAGCAGAAAGCCCGCGGGGAGCATACTTTCCTACAACTACGATATCCCCCGAGGCAATTTTCGCACCTCGCCATTTTTTGTTTACAAATTAGACTGTACAGGGAATACACACGCCTTATCCAATGAGATTGCGTATAGCTGAACAATTGACCAATCGTAGGTTCCGTTACAGTGAGACAGGTGTGTGTTAAAAACGTGATCGAAACGAAACAACAATCTGAAGTTAATTGACCTGAGGTGATTAAATGATACCACCGAATAATGATTAGCGTTGTGTTTTCTTAATTGTTTGATAAAACGGACCTTTTGGCATTCCAAACAAACAAATGCATGAAAAAGAGTTAAAAATATCTACTGAATTTTCGGCAATATTTTACTTCCGGAAAAGTGCGGTGTCATAGTAGTTCGGATAGGTACATAAGTTCGGATGGAGGAAAAACATGTTTTTATTAAATATTGTTTTTAGCTAATACAAATTGGGAAACAAAGCACATACATTGGTCTTATAGGTCTTAATGAGGAATAAGCCTTTTAGGAAAAAGTTTGAGAATCATAATTACACCCTTCATAGAACTCCATACAAATTGATAGAAATATGAATAAATAAAGATACAAGCAATATAATTATATTAATTCTTCTCTCAGTCCTTCCTTCTATAGTTACAGTATAATAAGTAAAGAGTGC
Organism: Cyrtodaria siliqua; assembly: GCA_037043455.1. Classification (NCBI taxonomy): domain Eukaryota; kingdom Metazoa; phylum Mollusca; class Bivalvia; order Adapedonta; family Hiatellidae; genus Cyrtodaria; species Cyrtodaria siliqua. The sequence goes on from JAWPHD010005166.1 coordinate 128,803, forward strand.
CTGTGAGTCTGATTATAATTAATAAACACATTTAATTTGAAACAGCTAGCATGCTCTTAAATAATCAAAAGTTATAACCAATAGGGTGTATACATGAATATCAGTTAATAATTAAAAATAACCGATTGCGCGCTTAATTTAAAAGATCGTGTCTCCCTCACTTCTCACCTTTGGTCACTTCTCTCTATTTTCTTTGGAGGGAGAAGTCACTTCTCCCAAAAATCCAGGCCTAGATTGAACCCTGTACATGGGTGAAAGTTAATAATTTCCCCAATACTAAAATCAGGCCGGGGGTCTAGGGGGCTGCCAGGCCCCCAGTCAGGTCCAGTCGAAGCCCCCCTGAAGCTTTTGGATTTTTGTTATTGTGATCCCCTTAAAATGCCTTAAACATGTACATGTACTTACTGATAACCCTCTTGAAGTTTTAAGTGGAAATAGATGCATGTACACAGCACTATCAATGTTCACAGCAGTCACCAGTCAATGTTCACCACTGTCTCTGTTCTATATACATATTTACATCAGCAATCAGGTAAGTCCACTTGGTCTAATTTTTGAATATTTATGCAGTAGTGTAAGGCCTCATGTATATCAATGAAATACATTCAGAACTAAACAAATATATTTTCGGTCCTATCTTTTCTTGCGAGTTGCCGGTGACGTATGAAAAAAGAAACATATCGCTAAGTTTTGCAACGCATTTTGGGAAAGATGCACATCCATATATGTTAATTTCATACTTATCAATGAAATACACTGAATACCTCATCAAATCGCGTTAATAAAGGAGCGCTTCGAATGTATTAAAAATATTCGCATTTTTCTCGCAAAACAATCCAGGGCCGCGCACTGTTATGATTTACGGTTGTCGTAAAAAATTGGTAGACGTCGTGAGCAAGCGCTGGGACTCGGCTTTGTAGATTTACATTCATACCGGAAACCAGTTGTCTGTTAAAAGCGTTTTGCTACAAAAACATTGCGTTTTCGAAGTGAAAACAAACTTATTTATATTAACAAAGGTAATAAACCAGACAATATTATATCTATGTAACTTAATGTAGGTCAACATTTCCCAGCCCAAACATATTCTTACCCCCACACCCCACCCCTAGAAAAACTCAACGGATTTACACAATTTGGAAAAATGGTCCCAGGGAGGGTCTCCAATACGGATTTCCGTTTCAATACGGAAAACTTTCACCCATGTAGTTAAGGTATGTTTGGAAATGGATAGGGAATATTTTTGGATAACATTTGGATAACATTAAGGATTAGTGTAAAATTGTTTTTATGTAACATAAAGACAAAAGCAATAGTATAACTAGAAAATGTGTCCTTGGGACACGGATGCACCATTGTAGGGCTGTCTGTCACATAAAACAAAACTTCAATGTTAATTAACTTAGTCCAAAAAGTAGGTCAAGGTCATTCATATTGACCTAGTTGGGGTAGTAACATACTGATGTCAATCCAACAAGCGTTTAAGAAGTAAAATGTCAAAGGACCATAACTCCATCAAAAATTACTGATCTGAAGCGCACATGGGATATGCACAGCTAGACGTCATACATATGCTTCCTAAAAATTTTCGTTGAAATCCAACAAGCAGTTTAGGAGAAGTATCGGCGACAACAAATTTAAAAGTTAAAATTTCAAAAGGGCCATACTCCGTCAAAAATCATTGAACCAGAACCATAAACGCGATATGCGTTTAACTACACCTCATACAGATGCTTCCTGCCAAGTTTCGTCAAAATCCAACAGGCAGTTTAGGAGAAGTAGTGGTGACAACAAAGTTAAAGTTAAAATGTCGAAGGGTCATATCTCTTGTCAAAAATCATTGAACCGGAACATAAAAGCCATCATACTGATGTCTTCCTACCAAGTTTCGTTGAAATCAAACAAGCAGTTTAGGAGATTAGTGGCGACAACAAATTGAAAGTTAAAATGTCAAAGGGCCATAAATGTGTCAAAAAATCATTGAACCGGAACACAAACGTGATATGTACAACTAGACATTATACCGATGCTTCCTGTCAATTTTCGTCAAAATCCAACAACCATTTTGGAGGAGTAGTGGCGACAACATTTGTGACAGAGGACAGACGGACACAGAAAAAAAAGAGTGTCTCCTCTACTTTGTGGAGGCGAAATAATAACTTTATACCAACCTTCATTATCTCCCAGACTGCTTGACAGTTTTCTCATAGCAAGCTCCTTAAGACAAGGAACACAATTCTTGAATGGTATACACATTTCCTGTATCTCCTCAGGAATTGTCACATGGGAGTCCTTGATGAAGATATGGAGGAAGCGCTCATTCAGGGGTACATCCTTCTGAAAACAACTGAAAATAGGTTTGAGTTTTAGTGCATACTTAATTTGAGAGGTTTTAAATTTGTGAATACGGGGCCAGCTGCATTAAATGGAGTATCAGGCTTTTCATGGGGTCTGACTTAACAAGAGGTTAATGACCTTGAAGTCCTACTGGCAGGTTCTGAAAACTTGATCAGCATTCTCTGAAGTTTCATGAAAATCTGTCGAGTAGTTTCAAAGTAGTCGTTACAAGGTTTTATATATAACTCTATGTAAACAAAGATGGCCGCTGGCAACTATGTTTAATGTTGAATCAAAATTATTTTCAACAAGGAGCAACAACATGTCATGTTGATTATTTTAGAAAAAGTCCCATATCACTTATAGTATTCAAGAAGTAGTCGCTACAAATTTGTTTTTTAAAAAGCTATTTTTAGCCATGGCAGCCATCTTGAATTTCTGGCCAACCTGAATTTTACTAGGACCAGCTAGACATCAAGAGCAACATTCCAGTGAAGTGTCATGAAAATCCGTCAGGTACTTTCAGAGGAGTAGTCGCTACAAGTTTTTGCTACATAACTCTATGTAAACAAAGATGGCTGCTGGCAGCCAAATTTAAGGTCGAATCAAAATGGTTTTCAACAACGACCAACATCATGTCATGCTGATCATTTTAGAAAAAGTTCAATATCAATAGCACTTAAAGATTTCAAGAAGTAGTCGCTACAAACTTATTTTTTAAAAATCTATTTTTAGCTTTGGCGGCCATCTTGGATTTCCATCAACATGAATTTTTGCTAGGATCAACTAGACTTCATGGGCAACATTTCTGTTAAGTTTCATGAAAATCCTTCTAGTAATTTCAGAGGAGTAGTCGCTAAAAAAAAAGTTTATGGATGGATGGACGACTGACACCGCACCATGGCATAAGCTCTTTGATCAGCAGAGCTAAAAATACTTGTTGACCTTTGAATTCCAGTTTGACCTTGACCCTGATAATATCATTAGGAAAACGGAGTTGTCTGCCATCAACATTTATGAAAACATAAACTTAATAATATTATTAAATCTGCCTGAAGTTATTATTAAAATGTCCCTACTGGTGACGTAAGTGGACATACGCACGGACGAACACTGGGCAATCATATAGATCCCCCAGTTCTAATGTCAGAGAACAAAGCAATAATAAATATTTCATAATGAGTATATTTAAAGCGACAAACGACGATCTTGATAGTTTTAAAACTAGTGGCATTCTGCTATTTTTTTTAAGCAAATTTTTATTGATAACATGCACCAATCATCCGACTCATAGCTACACTGAGGCACACCTCGGCAGTTACCTCGGTCAATCATCAGACTCATAGCTACACTGAGGCACACCTCGGCAGTTACCTCGGTCAATCATCAGACTCATAGCTACACTGAGGCACACCGAGGCAGTTACCTCGGTCAATCATCAGACTCATAGCTACACTGAGGCACACCGAGGCAGTTACCTCGGTCAATCATCAGACTCATAGCTACACTGAGGCACACCGAGGCAGTTACCTCGGTCAATCATCAGACTCATAGCTACACTGAGGCACACCGAGGCAGTTACCTCGGTAGAATTTTCGTAGTGTACATACTTTACATAAATTATATCGATAAATAATCATTATCAAGTATTGACACAAATGTTTTGCTTAAAATTGAAATCTTGTCAGGGGCATGCACTAAAACGCAGAATATCGAATAAAGAAATAACAAACAAGAGGCCCAAGAGGGCCTGTGGATGCTCTACTGGCTCAAGACAAAGTTTATGTATAAGAAATCCAGCCAGAGGTTCAGGAGAACTAGTCTAGACAAAGTTAGTGTATTAAAACCTTTATGGGCTCATAACTCTGCCAAAATTCATTCAACCAGAACATGGCAATGACAGGTGCAACTAGGCTTAGTACTGATCATCTCTGCCAAGATTTGCTGAAATCTGGCAAAGAGTTTAGAAGAGACTAATCTGGACAAAGTTTGTGTATTAAAACATTTAAAGGGCCATAACACAAAAATCATTCAACCGAAATATGGCGATGATATGCACAACTAGGCTTGATACTGATCGTCCTTGTCAAGTTTCGTCTATATACAGCCAGGGGTTCAGGAGAACAAGCCTGCCTGGAAAATATTTGTGGTATCAAAATCCTTTAAAGGGCCATAACTCTGCAAATATTTATGTTAACCGGAACGCGACGATGACATGCACAACTAGGCTTGGTGCTGATCATCTCTGCAAAGTTTCATTGAAATCTGGCGAGGGGTTCAGGAGAAGTAGATCAGACAAAGTTTGTGGATTAAAACCTTTAAAGGGCTATAATTCAGCCAAATAATCATTCAGCCGGAATACAGCAATGATTTGCACAACTAGACATGGAATTGATCATCCCTAAAAAGCTTCGTTTAAATCCGGCCAGGGGTTCAGGAGAACTAGTCAGAACAAAGTTTGTGTATTAAAACCTTTAAAGGGCCATAACTCTGCCAAAAATTATTCAACCGGGACACGGTGATGATTTGCACAACTAGACATGGAATCGATCATCCCTAAAAAGTTTCGTTTAATCCGGCCAGGGGTTCAGGAGAACTAGTCAGAACAAAGTTTGTGTATTAAAACCTTTAAAGGACTATAACTCCGCCAAAATCATTCAACTGGAACACGGTGACTATGTAGAACTAGACTTGGCAGTGATCATCCCTGCAAAGTTTCAATGAAATCCGGCCAAATAAAGGCCCATATGTCTTAATGAGGCCAAGATATAGCATATTTCAGAAAATGACTCCGATGTAAATGGTCCAATCTGGTTTTCGAATTTGTCCAAGCTTTCATTGATATTAACAATCTGGTAAAGTTTCTTAAAGATCGGATGAAAGATGAAGGCCCTATCGTCTTAACGAGCAGGGCTCGCACAGGGCTCGCACTGGGATGCGCCAATGGCGCCAAATGCGCATAAGAATGAAATATGGCGCAAGAAAAATTAAAACCTTTAAAGGACTATAACTCCGCCAAAATCATTCAACTGGAACACGGTGACTATGTAGAACTAGACTTGGCAGTGATCATCCCTGCAAAGTTTCAATGAAATCCGGCCAAATGAAGGCCCTTATGTCTTAATGAGGCCAAGATATAGCATATTTCAGAAAATGACTCCGATGTAAATGGTCCAATCTGGTTTTCGAATTTGTCCAAGCTTTCATTGATATTAACAATCTGGTAAAGTTTCTTAAAGATCGGATGAAAGATGAAGGCCCTATCGTCTTAACGAGCAGGGCTCGCACTGGGATGCGCCAATGGCGCCAAATGCGCATAAGAATGAAATATGGCGCAAGAAAAAAGAAATTTGCGAAAGTGATTTGCGCAAAAGAATATATAGACACCAAATCTCTTCTTTCCAACTGACAATTAAAACAAGAGGCCCAAGAGGGCCTGTGGACGCTCTACTGGCTCTAGATAAAGTTTATGTATAAGGGGCCATAACTCTTTCAAATATCGTTCAACCAGAACATGGTGATGATATACGCAACTAGGCTTGGTACTGATTGTCCCTGACAAGTTTCGTTGAAATCCAGCCAGAGGTCCAGGAGAACTAGTCTGTACGAAGTTTGTGTATTAAAACCTTTAAGGGGTCATAACTCTGCCAAAATTCATTCAACCACAACACGGCAATGACAGGTACAACTAGGCTTGGTACTGATCATCCCCATCAAGATTCGTTGAAATCCAGCAAGGAATTCAGAAGAGACTAATCTGGACAACGTTTGGCTATTAAAACCTTTAAAGGGCCATAACTCTGCCAAAAATAATTCAACACAAATATGGCGAAGATATGCACAACTAGGCTTGATACTGATCATTCTTGTCAAGTTTCGTTAAAATCCAGTCAGGGGTTCAGGAGAACTAGCCCGGAAAATGTTTGTGTATCAAAAAACTTTAAAGGGCCATAACTCCACCAAAAATCTGTTAACCAGAATGCCACGATGATATGCACAACTATGCTTGCTGCTGATCATCCCTGTAAAGTTTTGTTGAAATGTGGGGAGGCGTTCAGGAGAACTAGTCCAGACAAAGTTTGTGTATTAAAACCTTTAAATAGCCATAACTCTGCCAAAAATCATTCAACCGAAACACGGCAATGATTTGCACAACTAGACCTGATACTGATCATCCTTATCAAGTTTCGTTCAAATCCAGCCAGGGGTTCAGGAGAACTAGTCCAGACAAAGTTTGTGTATTAAAACCTTTAAAGGGACTCCACCAAAATCATTCAACTGGAACACAGTGACGATATGTACAACTAGGCTTGGTACTGATCATCCTTGAAAAGTTTCACTGAAATCTGGCCAAATGAAGGCCCTTCCTTCTTAATCAGGCCAAAATATAGCATATTTCAGAAAATCAAGGGCCATAACTCCGGTGTAAATGGTCCAATCTGGCTGTTTTGAAACTTGTTGGAGCTTTCATTGATAGTAACAATCTGGTAAAGTTCGGATGAAAAATGAAGGCCCTATCATAGTATTAACGAGGCAAAATATAGCATATTTAACTAAATCAAGGGCCATAACTTCGCTGTTTCTCGTCCGATCTGGTTGGTTTTCAAACTTGTCAGAGCTTTCATTTATATTAACAATCTGGTAAAGTTTGGTAAAGATCGGACGAAAAATCAAGACCCTATCGTAATATACTTTTTTTCAACTAAATCAAGGGCCATAACTCCACTGTTGCGGGTCCGATCTGGCTGGTTTTCGAACTTGTCAAGGCTTCCATTAATATTAACAATCTGGTAATGTTTGGTAAAGATTGGATGAAAAATGAAGGCCCTATCGTCTTAACGAGGCAAAATATAGAATTATTAACTAAATCAAGGGCTATAACTCTGCTGTTGCTGGTCCGATCTGGCTGGTTTTCGAACTTGTCCAAGCTTTCATTTATAGTAACAATCTGGTACGGTTTGGTAAAGATCGGATGAAAAATGGAGGCCCTATCGTCTTAACGAGGCAAAATATAGCATTTTTAACTAAACCAAGGGCCATAACTCCAATGTTATTGGTCCGATCTGGCTGGTTTTTAAACTTGTCCAAGCTTTCATTGATATTAACAATCTGGTAACGTTTGATAACGATCGGATGAAAAATGAGGGCCCTATCGCCTTAACGAGTCAACATATAGCATTTTTAACTAAGTCAAGGGCCATAACTCTGCTGTTACTGGTTCGATCTGGCTGGTTTTCGAACTTGTCCGAGCTATCATTGATATTAACAATCTGGTGAAGTTTGGTAAAGATCGGATGAAAAATGAAGGCCTTATCGTCTTAACGAGGCAACATATAGCATTTTTAACTAAGTCAAGGGCCATAACTCCGCTGTTACTGGTTCGATCTGGCTGGTTTTCGAACTTGTCCGAGCTTTCATTGATATTAACAACCTGTTAAAGTTTGTTAAAGATCGGATGAAAAATGAAGGCCCTATCGTCTTAACGAGACAAAGGTTAACGACGGACGACGGACGGACGGACGGACGGAAGACGGACAACTCGCCATCCCATAAGCTCTGCTGACTTGAAATTTCACGTAATGTGTTTGTGCCATAAAGAAAATATTTGGCTCCAATGTTTTCAATTTGGCTCTTTTTTTTTTTTATTTGGCGAAATTAGTTGCGCAAAGAAAAAAATAGCCAGTGCAAGCCCAGAACGAGGCAAAATATAGGATTTTTAACTAAATCAAGGGCAATAACTCCACTGTTACTGGTCCGATCTGGCTGGTTTTCGAACTTGTCTGAGCTGTCAATGATATTAAATTAACAATCTGGTAAAGTTTCATAAAGATCGCATGAAAAATGAAGGCCCTATCATCTTAACAAGGCAAAATATAGCATTTTTAACTAAATGAAGGGCCATAATTCTTCTGTTACTGGTCCGATCTGGCTGTTTTTCGAACTTGTCGAGCTGTCATTGATATAAACAATCAGGTAAGGTTTCGTAAAGATCGGATGAAAGATGAAGGCCCTATCAAACTAATGAGGCAAAATATAGCAGTTTTAACTAAATCAAAGGCCATAAATAACTCCACTGTTACTGGTCCGATCTGGCTGGTTTTCAAATTTATCCGAGCTTTCATTGATATTAAAAATCTGGTAGAGTTTCAAAAAGATCGCACGGAAAATGAAAGCCCTTTCATCTTAACAAGGCAAAATATAGAATTTTTAACTAAATCAAGGGCCTAACTCCGCTGTTACTGGTCCGATCTGGCTGGTCTTCGAACTTGTCCGAGCTTTCATTTATATAAACAATCTGGTAAAGTTTGGTAAAGATCGGATGAAAGATGTAGGCCCCATCGTCTTAACGAGGCAAAATATAGCATTTTTTAACTAAATCAAGGGCCAAAACTCTGCTAGCTGGTTTTCGAACTTGTCCAAGCTTTCATTTATATAAACAATCTGGTAAAGATTGGTAAAGATCGGACGAAAGATGAAGGCCCTATCTTCTTAACGAGGCAAAATATAGCATTTTTAACTAAATCAAGGGCAATAACTCTGCTGTTAATGGTCAGATCTAGCTGATTTTCGAACTTGTCCGAGTTTTCATTGATATTAACATCTATGCAAGTTTGGTAAAGATCAAATAATAAATGAAGGTGCTAGAGTGTTCACAAGGCTTAATATGGCATTTTCAGCAAAACAAGGGCCATAACTCCCGTGAAATTATTCCGATCTTGCCGGTTTTCGAACTTGTCCTAGATTTCATTAATATAAAGATACTGGCAAAGTTTAGTAAAGATCCGATTAATATTGAAGGCCCTGGAGTGTTCACAAGACAGAAAATAGCATTTTTCAGAAAAAACAAAGGCCATAACCCCGATGTTACTGATCCAATTTGGCTGGTTTTCGAACTTGTGCGAGCTTTCATTGATATTAACACTTTGTGCAAGTTTGGTAAAGATCAAATAATAAATGAAGATGCTAGAGGGTTCACAAGGCTAAATATGGCATTTTTCAGCAAAACAAGGGCCATAACTCCGGTGAAATTAATCCGATCTGGCTGTTTTTCGAACTTTTCCGAGCTTTCATTGATATAAAGACACTGGAAAATTTTCGTAAAGATTCGATTAATAATAAAGGCCCTAGAGTGTTCACAAGGCAAAAGTTAACGGACGACGGACGGACGGACGTACGACTGACGACGGACAACTCGCCATCCCTTTGGCCAGTAGAGCTAAAAACTAATCAGTAGTGTGATTGGGGCCCTGAAATTTAACCGAGGCAAATCTCTTTCTATGATGGGTGCACTCCACCGAACCATCATAGAAACAGATCTGCCTCGGTTAAATTTCAGGGCTGGCTACGGGCCTGATTATGAATATATTTTAACATATTGGTATGGCAGAATAATGAAAACCTATGTAGTACCTATACACACACAGCACAAGGGTGACTAGTCTAGTCCATGGAAGTATGTATTGCTCATACTTATTTTCCCTATTGCATAGGTATAAATAATTTTATGTCCACGGTGCTGTAACTTGAACTGCTGTATTGAACGAGAACAATTAGCAGGGGTTCAAAGTATTGTTACTGTATTGTATGTCTTGACAAACTGTTGATGTAAATATATATGTATATATGTAAATATATATAGTGACTGACAGTTGAGTGAGTGAGTGAGTGAGTGAGTGAGTGAGTGTGTGTGAGTGACTGACAGTTGAGTGAGTGAGTGAGTGAGTGTGTGAGTGAGTGAGTGAGTGAGTGAGTGAGTGAGTGAGTGAGTGAGTGAGTGAGTGAGTGAGTGAGTGAGTGTGTGTGAGCGAGTGTGGGTGTGATCATGAGCGAGCGAGCGAGTGGGTGGGTGTGAGTGAGTGTGAGCGAGTGAGTGAGAGAACTCTATTCATTACTCTATTCAGCTAAGTCTTTGTCTACCGTTTCTAAGAGTAACATCCTAGTCTGAGTTATGGGTGTTTTAAGTTTTACTGATCTAAGACTTGCAAAAGCCTATTGATAACAAAATATAATATTCTACAGTTATCATGAATTGGTGTTATTATACTCACCAAGACCATGGTTTACATTAATGCAAGCAGGTTTAAGGTAAAAATGACACTGTATTTAATGATAACAAATTTAAGATCGTCATGTGACCCTTTCTGGGGAAGAGGTTAAATCTATATTTTACAATTTCGGATGAATATCTGAGGTATCTTGATAATCATGTTTTCAAACACCCGAGGCAGGGCTTTTCCTAGGAGGGCAACAAACACTCTTTTTTACCCTAATTTAAAGAAAAAAATCCCAATCCACAATTATTTTTAAAAAAAAGTAAATATATATATATTTTGAAAACATTTTCTATTGTGTTGGTGTCACTCCACACTCTCATTTCAGTAACTGATTGTTGTTATCACTCTAACAGGTAATCACTATTTAAATGATAATTGTTCATAATGTACTAATTTCCCTAATTTTGGCAATTTGTCAATAAAAAAATCACAATTCAATCTACGGGCCTTTTCCCCAAAATACCTGTGAAGAAAAAACAAATTAGATATATATTTACCTACCCCTGATAGCCAACAAAATTGCATTTTGTTATGTCGAAGAGATAGGGGAAGGACCACAACGCGGGGTTGTCATCCACAATCACACTGCACAGCCGGTCCATTCTCCTGATGCCTGAAAGGGAACACAAGAATAAATCTCCAGGCCTCTCACCACTGCGGGTTCGAATCCCACTGGGAGCTTGACTTGTCAAGTGAGAAAGTGTTGATTCTTATAGCAGGAGGTAAACAGTACTGGTACTACCCAGGAAAAATGGGGTGGTCTGCCTCTACCACAAGAAAAAATCATGTATTGTATTTATTATATACCTATCAATAATATATACATAGTACCTTCATTTTCTTACAATGGAATACAACAACCTGTATCACACTACAGGTTATCACTATTCTACTAAAAATAGAATCAGAATCACTTACTAAAAATAGAACAGCGGTTTTCCCAATGATTCGAGCAAGTTGTACGCCACTATGCACGAGAACGTCAAGACGTCATTTTGTCGTACAAACAAAACAAGTAGGTCAGACCAATGAACACCAACACCTTAAAACTACATACATTTTCCCGCTGCACTTTATCGAGAAATAATATGCTTTATTGAATGTATATGCAATAGCAATGCAAATATTTCTATGTTAATGATGTGTAAGAGGTATATAATAAAAGGATCATTACTAGAGTAACGTGTTCTGGAAGTTTGTATCACCACTCGTAGGTAAATGCCAGATAAGGATCACACTCGACTCGAGGACTCAAGGCTCTGCCTCTCATGTGATCCTTGATCTCGCATTTACCTACTCAAGGTGATACAAACTTCCAGAACCCGTTACTCTAGTAATAATCCTATTATATTAGACATGAGAATCATGGCTCTTACGGAGGTTAATTTAAGAAATAAAATATGTCCAGCAGGTTTATATTGTCCCAGATCAATACCGGGTGTGTGGGAGTTGTAGTTCATCAATACTAAGGGCCGCAACCGCGGTTTCGATATGTTTCAAGTCCCAAACATCAGGGCCACGTTTTATCAAACAACTAACGACCATTTTGATCGTAAATCAATGTCTTAGTGGCTTCACTAACAAGAAGGTCAATGACCTTGAAGCTCTACTGATTGATTTTGATTTCAGGAAGTAGTCGGTACAAACTTGTTTTTTTTAAATTTATTTTTAGCCGTGGCGGCCATCTTGAATTTCCGGCCGACCTGAAATTTTGCTAGGATCAATTAGACATTAAGAGCAACATTTCTGTAAAGTTTCATGAAAATCCGCCAAGTAGTTTCAAAGGAGTAGTCGCTACAAGTTTTTACTATATAACTCTATGTAAACAAAGATGGCCGCTAGCAGCCATGTTTAACGTCGAATCAAAACGATTTTTGACAAGGACCAACATCATGTCATGCTGATCATTTTAGAAAAAGTCCCATACCAATATCACTTACAGTTTTCAAGAAGTAGTCGCTACAAACTTGTATTTTGAAAATTTATTTTTAGCCGTGGCGGCCATCTTGAATTTCCAGCCGACCTGAAATTTTGCTAGGATCAATTAGACATCAAGAGCAACATTCCTGTGAAGTTTCATGAAAATCCGTCAAGTAGTTTCAGAGGAGTAGTCGCTACAAGTTTTCATTATATAACTCTATGTAAACAAAGATGGCCGCTGGCAGCCATGTTTAACGCCGAATCAAAACGATTTTCGACAAGGACCAACATCATGTCATGCTGATCATTTTAGAAAAAGTCCCATATCAATATCTCTTACAGTTTTCAAGAAGTAGTCGCTACAAACTTATTTATTTTAAATCTATTTTTAGCTGTGGTGGCCATCTTGAATTTCTGGCCGATCTGAAATTTTCTAGGATCAATTAGACATCAAGAGCAACGTTCCTGTGAAATTTCATGAAAATCCGCCAAGTAGTTTCAGAGAAGTAGTCGCTACAAGTTTTTACTATATAACTCTATGTAAACAAAGATGGCCGCTGGCAGCCATGTTTAACGTCGAATCAAAACGATTTTTGAGAAGGACCAACAACATGTCATACTGATCATTTTAGAAAAAAGTCCCATATCAATATCACTTATAGTTTTCAAGAAGTAGTCGCTACAAACTTATTTATTTTTTATATCTATTTTTAGCTGTGGTGGCCATCTTGAATTTCCGGCGAGTCTGAAATTTTTCTAGGATCAACTAGACATCAAGAGCAACATTCATGCGAAGATTTCATGAACATCCGTCAAGTAGTTTCAGAGGAGTAGTCGCTACAAGTTTTTACTATATAACTCTATGTAACCAAAGATGGCCACTGGCAGCCATGTTTAACGTCGAATCAAAATAATGTTCGACTCGGATCAACATCATGCCATGCTGATCATTTTAGAAAAAGTCCCATATCAATATCACTTATAGTTTTCAAGCAGTAGTCGCTACAAACTTATTTTTTAAAAATCTATTTTTAGCTGTGGCGGCCATCTTGAATTTCTGGCCGATCTGAAATTTTCTAGGATCAATTAGACATCAAGAGCAACGTTCCTGTGAAGTTTCATGAAAATCCGCCAAGTAGTTTCAGAGAAGTAGTCGTTACAAGTTTTTACTATATAACTCTATGTAAACAAAGATGGCCGCTGGCAGCCATGTTTAACGTTGAATCAAAACGATTTTTGAGAAGGACCAACAACATGTCATACTGATCATTTTAGAAAAAGTCCCATATCAATATCACTTATAGTTTTCAAGAAGTAGTCGCTACAAACTTGTATTTTAAAAATCTATTTTTAGCTTTGGCGGCCATCTTGGATTTCACATCAACATGAATTTTTGCTAGGATCAACTAGACTTCATGGGCAACATTCCTGTAAAGTTTCATGAATATCCAGCTAGTAGTTTCAGAGGAGTAGTCGCTACAAATAAAAGTTTACGGACGGACAGACAGACGGACAGACAGACAGACAGACGCCGCACCACGGCATAAGCTCTGCTGATCTCTGATCAGAAGAGCTAAAAATTACTTTTCAAATAAACGTGATTTAATTTCATTTTCTTATACATGTGATATTTCTGCACTACGTGCACACCTAATTGTCTACATTGAATGCTTAGCTGAAAAAAAGTGAACGATTTTAAAATTTGAGACTTATCGTAAGATTTTTAATAAAACACCTGGGCCCTGGTTTTGAAAAAATAAAACTGCTGGAAATATTTTATTTCTTATCTGACATGAAGTTTTATCATGATACACATTTGTCAAGAGATTGCACAAAATACAAACAAATTCTCACAACTATGTCTATCTCTCAACATCAAATGAGAAGAATATACAGCTTTATCCTATTTAAATGTGTTGTTGGAACGTAGCGTCGCTTAAAAGAATGCATTTTATTGTGTTGTTGTTTTGCATCCGACGTTTAAAATGACGTCAATGCTTAACAAGTTTTCTGGGGTTTAAAATGACGTCTTAACGGTTGACATACATGCCGTCAGAAGTATTGTATAGCTTTTTTAAGACCTCCCCAATAACCAATCACCACTGAATATTTTAATAAACCATGCTAGATATTACCATAGAGCCATCATTCCCGTGCCTTTAGGAGTAAGTAGGACCCCGTACCGACCCCTGTACACACTTTTCGGGGGAGGTTTCTGAAGGCATCATGCAATGCCTGCATAAACAACCATATTTCAATAGAACAAACCTTAAATACCAGAAATGCATGCAGAAAATTCACCAAATAGAAGAAACACACCCTGATTTAGTCGGTGTACAAAGTTCACTGTTAATTTTCATTATTTTCATTGTTTACTTTCGAAATAATCTCGTTCTCGTGTGACATCTCTTTCCATATTTGGAAACTTAACACCACCCTACTCACACACTTGGCAATTTCCGATTAAGGTTGTTCATTTGTGTCAGTTGTGGGCAGGTTTAAGTTTTTAAATACTGAACGACACATTGAAATACGGCAGTTGTTTATGCAGGCATGCTTGATATCTTGTGAAACCTCTATTGACTGGGTTGACTCTGATACCTACCTATTCTATAAAGGACCGCACCATAAGAGCTTGATTCTCGCAGCTAATAACATATGGCCTAACATGTGCTAAAAATGATGTAAAACACCAATTAAGCAAACATAACATATCTAATGACGAAAAGTGTGGCAGTTAAAAATACAACTGGGATTATAAGAATCAAACTTATAATACTAGAGGTTGTTTTTAGTAAAAACAAATGGCTCCCTCCTAGGGAAAGGCCATAAATCCACATCATTCACGTGAAACACAAAGATAATATGCCCAACTAGCCTGCTTGGTACTGAACAGCCTTGCCAAGATTTGTTGAAATCCGGCAAGGGGTTCAGGAGATCTAACCTGGACAAATTTTGTGTATTAAAACACAGCGAAGATATGTACAACTAGGCTTGGTACAGATCGTCCTTGACAAGTTTCGTTGAAATATGGCCAGGGGATCAGGAGAACTAGTCCGGACAAAGTTAATGTATTAAAAGCTTTAAAGGGCCATAACTCTTCCAAAAATCATTCAACCAGAACTAGGCTTGGTACAGTTTGGTTGAAATATGGCCAGCAGTTTAGGAGAACTAGTCGGGAAAATTTTGTGTATTAAAACTTTTAAGTGCCACAACTCTGCCAAAAATAATTTAACCAGAACATGGCGATGACATGCGCAATAAGAGCTGGTACTGATCATCACTGCCAAGTTTCTGAAATCTGGACAGGGGTTCAGGAGAACTAGTCCAGACAAGTGTAAAGTTTCGTTGAAATCTGACAAGAGGTTAAGGAGAACTAATTCAGACAAAGTCTATGTAGTAAAACCTTTAAAGGGCCATAAGTCTGCCAAAAATCATTCAAATATAACACGGCGATGACATGCATAACTAGGCTTGGTACTGATCATCCGTACAAAGTTTCGTTGAAACTGGACAGGGGTTAAGGAGAATTAGTCTGAACAAAGTTTGTGTATTAAAACCTTTAAAGGGTCATACGGACAAAGTTGGGGGAGACATAAAAATTCCAAAGCTACATAATACCTTGTGGTAAATATTCCAAATAGTTTCCGCATACAGACAGTTCAGACAGGTTTTTCAGTCGGCACAGTTGCCGAGGAAACGACCTTAACCTATTTCTGTCCAGAGCAAGTAAGGACAACCCGCTGCATCTTGAAAGTTCAATGGGTAGTGTAGTCAGTTGGTTTCGAGACATTTCTAATGTGTGTAAATACTTGAGCTGACCTATTTCTGAAGAAAGATAAAAGAGAAATAAAAAAATAATTAATTACAAAGAAGGCTATACCATTTTGGTATTAAAAGATAAGTAAAATCGTATGAATTTAGAAGTTTTTTCTGTTTTTAAGTCATCAAAATGTAAATTGCTAAATAGTCAAAATTAAGGAATATAGTAATCCATGAAAAGTCGTTCTCTGGAGCTAATGAAAATCAAAGTAAGCTCAATGACAAGTTGTTAATACCTCCTATGTTTTTCTCTTGGGTATTACTACCAATAAAGAATTGATTAGCATTTTTTTTGCTTTTATGCAGTTTTAAACACTGACAGTAAACTGCAAATCATAGCGCATTAGCGCTTTATGGTAAATTTACGTTGACAACTAGGGCTATAGTACCAACATTAACGTTGACAACTAGGGCTATAGTACCAACATTAACATTGACAACTAGGGCTATAGTACCAACATTAACATTGACAACTAGGGCTATAGTACCAACATTTACGTGCCTCGGGACATTGACAACTAGGGCTATAGTACCAACATTAACATTGACAACTAGGGCTATAGTATCAACATTAACATTGACAACTAGGGCTATAGTACCAACATTAATGTTGACAACTAGGGCTATAGTACCAACATTAACATTGACAACTAGGGCTATAGTACTAACATTAACATTGACAACTAGGGCTATAGTACCAACATTAACATTGACAACTAGGGCTATAGTACCAACATTAACGTTGACAACTAGGGCTATAGTACCAACATTAACATTGACAACTAGGGCTATAGTACCAACATTAACGTTGACAACTAGGGCTATAGTACCAACATTAACGTTGACAACTAGGGCTATAGTACCAACATTAACGTTGACAACTAGGGCTATAGTACCAACATTAACATGCCTCGGGACATTGACAACTAGGGATATAGTACCAACATTAACATTGACAACTAGGGCTATAGTACCAACATTAACATTGACAACTAGGGCTATAGTACCAACATTAACATTGACAACTAGGGCTATAGTACCAACATTAACATTGACAACTAGGGCTATAGTACTAACATTTACGTGCCTCGGGACATTGACAACTAGGGCTATAGTACCAACATTAACATTGACAACTAGGGCTATAGTACCAACATTAACATTGACAACTAGGGCTATAGTACCAACATTAACATTGACAACTAGGGCTATAGTATCAACATTAACATGCCTCAGGACATTGACAACTAGGGCTATAGTACCAACATTAACATTGACAACTAGGGCTATAGTACCAACATTAACATTGACAACTAGGGCTATAGTATCAACATTAACATTGACAACTAGGGCTATAGTACCAACATTAATGTTGACAACTAGGGCTATAGTACCAACATTAACATTGACAACTAGGGCTATAGTACCAACATTAACATTGACAACTAGGGCTATAGTACCAACATTAACGTTGACAACTAGGGCTATAGTACCAACATTAACATTGACAACTAGGGCTATAGTACCAACATTAACGTTGACAACTAGGGCTATAGTACCAACATTAACGTTGACAACTAGGGCTATAGTACCAACATTAACGTTGACAACTAGGGCTATAGTACCAACATTAACATGCCTCGGGACATTGACAACTAGGGATATAGTACCAACATTAACATTGACAACTAGGGCTATAGTACCAACATTAACATTGACAACTAGGGCTATAGTACCAACATTAACATTGACAACTAGGGCTATAGTACCAACATTAACATTGACAACTAGGGCTATAGTACCAACATTTACGTGCCTCGGGACATTGACAACTAGGGCTATAGTACCAACATTAACATTGACAACTAGGGCTATAGTACCAACATTAACATTGACAACTAGGGCTATAGTACCAACATTTACGTGCCTCGGGACATTGACAACTAGGGCTATAGTACCAACATTAACATTGACAACTAGGGCTATAGTACCAACATTAACATTGACAACTAGGGCTATAGTACCAACATTTACGTGCCTCAGGACATTGACAACTAGGGCTATAGTACCAACATTAACATTGACAACTAGGGCTATAGTACCAACATTAACATTGACAACTAGGGCTATAGTACCAACATTAACGTTGACAACTAGGGCTATAGTACCAACATTAACATTGACAACTAGGGCTATAGAACCAACATTAACATTGACAACTAGGGATATAGTACCAACATTAACATTGACAACTAGGGCTATAGTACCAACATTAACGTTGACAACTAGGGCTATAGTACCAACATTAACATTGACAACTAGGGCTATAGTACCAACATTAACGTTGACAACTAGGGCTATAGTACCAACATTAACGTGCCTCGGGACATTGACAACTAGGGCTATAGTACCAACATTAACGTTGACAACTAGGGCTATAGTACGAACATTTACATTGACAACTAGGGCTATAGTACCAACATTTACATTGACAACTAGGGCTATAGTACCAACATTAACGTTGACAACTAGGGCTATAGTACCAACATTAACATTGACAACTAGGGCTATAGTACCAACATTAACGTTGACAACTAGGGCTATAGTACCAACATTAACGTGCCTCGGGACATTGACAACTAGGGCTATAGTACCAACATTTACAATGACAACTAGGGCTATAGTACCAACATTAACATTGACAACTAAGGCTATAGTACCAACATTAATGTTGACAACTAGGGCTATAGTACCAACATTAACATTGACAACTAGGGCTATAGTACCAACATTAACGTTGACAACTAGGGCTATAGTACCAACTGAACATTAACGTGCCTCGGGACATTGACAACTAGGGCTATAGTACCAACATTTACATTGACAACTAGGGCTATAGTACCAACATTAACATTGACAACTAGGGCTATAGTACCAACATTTACGTGCCTCGGGACATTGACAACTAGGGCTATAGTACCAACATTAACATTGACAACTAGGGCTATAGTACCAACATTTACGTGCCTCGGGACATTGACAACTAGGGCTATAGTACCAACATTAACATTGACAACTAGGGCTATAGTACCAACATTAACGTTGACAACTAGGGCTATAGTACCAACTGAACATTAACGTGCCTCGGGACATTGACAACTAGGGCTATAGTACCAACATTTACATTGACAACTAGGGCTATAGTACCAACATTTACGTGCCTCAGGACAATGACAACTAGGGCTATAGTACCAACATTTACATTGACAACTAGGGCTATAGTACCAACATTTACATTGACAACTAGGGCTATAGTACCAACATTAACATTGACAACTAGGGCTATAGTACCAACATTAACATTGACAACTAGGGCTATAGTACCAACATTAACGTTGACAACTAGGGCTATAGTACCAACATTAACATTGACAACTAGGGCTATAGTACCAACATTAACGTTGACAACTAGGGCTATAGTACCAACATTTACGTTGACAACTAGGGCTATAGTACCAACATTAACATTGACAACTAGGGCTATAGTACCAACATTTACGTGCCTCGGGACATTGACAACTAGGGCTATAGTACCAACATTAACATTGACAACTAGGGCTATAGAACCAACATTAACATTGACAACTAGGGCTATAGTACCAACATTTACGTGCCTCAGGACATTGACAACTAGGGCTATAGTACCAACATTAACATTGACAACTAGGGCTATAGTACCAACATTAACGTTGACAACTAGGGCTATAGTACCAACATTAACATTGACAACTAGGGCTATAGTACCAACATTAACATTGACAACTAGGGCTATAGTACCAACATTAACATTGACAACTAGGGCTATAGTACCAACATTAACGTTGACAACTAGGGCTATAGTACCAACATTAACATGCCTCGGGACATTGACAACTAGGGCTATAGTACCAACATTAACATTGACAACTAGGGCTATAGTACCAACATTAACGTGCCTCGGGACATTGACAACTAGGGCTATAGTACCAACATTAACATTGACAACTAGGGCTATAGTACCAACATTAACATGCCTCGGGACATTGACAACTAGGGCTATAGTACCAACATTAACGTTGACAACTAGGGCTATAGTACCAACATTAACGTTGACAACTAGGGCTATAGTACCAACATTAACGTGCCTCGGGACATTGACAACTAGGGCTATAGTACGAACATTAACGTTGACAACTAGGGCTATAGTACGAACATTAACGTTGACAACTAGGGCTATAGTACGAACATTAACGTTGACAACTAGGGCTATAGTACCAACATTAACGTTGACAACTAGGGCTATAGTACCAACATTAACGTTGACAACTAGGGCTATAGTACCAACATTAACGTGCCTCGGGACATTGACAACTAGGGCTATAGTACCAACATTAACGTGCCTCGGGACATTGACAACTAGGGCTATAGTACCAACATTAACGTTGACAACTAGGGCTATAGTACGAACATTAACATTGACAACTAGGGCTATAGTACCAACATTAACGTTGACAACTAGGGCTATAGTACCAACATTAACATTGACAACTAGGGCTATAGTACCAACATTAACATTGACAACTAGGGCTATAGTACCAACATTAACGTTGACAACTAGGGCTATAGTACGAACATTAACGTGCCTCGGGAGAATGATAATGATAAAACAATTCAAGGGAGATAATACTATCATTGTATTTTCTGTTCATGGAAAAAAACTTTTTTTATTCACACACACTGGATGTGCACGCAGTAGCTCTGCCTTCTTGAAAATTGAAGTTTATATGAAATGAAACGTTTCTTTCTCTTTTGACTGAATGTGTCAAGTGAATGTAAATATACATATACTAAGTATCCATGGTCACCTGTAGGAATGTGGTGTAGCTGGTTGTTTGACACTTGCAGTTTCCTTAGTGACCTTAGCTTACCTATGGTTGCCGGGAGCGACATCAAATTATTCCCTACAACATCCAGAACCTCAAGCGCCGACAAGCTGCCGATCTCGGTGGGCACAGATTCCAACTCATTTTCTGCAATGTGTCTGCAGAAACAGTTATATACTGTTACATTTAACAGGCAAAGGAAGAAGTTAAAGGGACACATGACAATCTTGAAGTTTGTATCAAACATTAAAATTAATATCTCAATTTTATAATCCAGATTCATTTTGACTTTAAACCTGCTTGAATATATAGAGATTATTTAACTGCTCGGATCGATTATAGGGAATCCTTCACGAGTGGTAGACGTGTGGTTCTTTTCACGAACGAGCGCACGCGAGTGTGTGAAAAAACAAAGCACGTCTACCATCAAGTACATTCAATCGATCCCAGCAGTTAAATAATCTATTTATTACATTTCAACTTACCGTTAATGTTTTTGCAAACAAATATTCGCTTTATTGAACGTTATCGGTGGATGACGTCGACGTCAGCAACACTTTGTTTTTTGTTTTTGTTTTTAATACTTTTATTTCAGACACATTGTGTACTTACATATACAGTTGCATTTATATATATATACATAGCTGGTAAAACATGTTAAACGGAAAGAAAATATAATAGAATCCAGTCAAGATAATTGAATTTCAAGAAGAGCAAAAACGAAAATAACGAAATAAATGAAGTCAATACAAACCTA
Source organism: Cyrtodaria siliqua (assembly GCA_037043455.1). Classification (NCBI taxonomy): domain Eukaryota; kingdom Metazoa; phylum Mollusca; class Bivalvia; order Adapedonta; family Hiatellidae; genus Cyrtodaria; species Cyrtodaria siliqua. The sequence continues at coordinate 150,615 of JAWPHD010005166.1, forward strand.
CACTAAATTAACTATTAATATTACATTCTTTTATATATATATACATACATATACACACACATACATATAAACATGTATATACACACATACACACATATATACATATACATACATACATACATACATACACACACATACATATACCTAGATATACCAAACAGGGTAATTTTACTTAACTATCCTAAATAAACAGTTGGCTAATTATGTTCCATCTCGCCTTTATGGCATTAGATTTTGGTACAGAGTACATAAATGATGAGAACAATTCCAGGTGTTTATATCTTTTCAGATGTTCGATGAAAACATCATAGTTTGGGAGACATTTTTTAAATTTGCTTGAATAGACATAACTTTTATAGACAAGGAAACAAATATTAATAATCGAATTTTAAAACATATTCATGCTGTTTAAAACCAAGGAGGACCTCTTCGGGTCGTAATTCAATAGAAATTCCGCAACGATTCTTAATTTGTTCAAACAATCTTAGCAGTATATTCTTTGAATACATACATTCAAAAAATAGTTTTTAAACAGTTTCCTGTGAGTTGTTGCAAAAAGTGCATAGTTCTGTTTCTGACATTTTACATTGATGCAATTTGGTAAACAAAATATGATGAAGTATTTTGAATTGAAGACTTTGGAGGTAAGTGTCATCGGTTATTTTAAAAGTGTGTTGATATAGAAATTTCCAGTCTTCCTTTGTTAAGGTTATTCCGAGTTCTATGTTCCATTTATCTTGCGAGTTATTGGGTGTTAAGCTTACTGATTTTAAAAAGTCTTCATAAAACGATTGATTTACTTTTTTTGCTGATTTTAATTTATGAATATTTTTATTTAAAGGATGTTCAATTCTAGTTTTATTCTTAATACTGCCATGTTTGCCATTCATTAGGGATTGCATTAGTTATTCCATAGTAAGATGTAAATGGAATGCGTGCATTGTATTTAGTTGAGAAATCGTTAAAAGATAAAAACTCACACCGTTCATTTACAAGATCGTTAATGAAGAATACTGCGTTTTGACTTAGCACTTTCAAGAGGTTAAAGTCCCAGTTTAACACAATATTTAAAAATTATAAAATATAGGTTCTGATAAAATATCTGTATGTGTGTTTGTGGTGTTTTCACTATCAAAAAGTGCCCAAGATTGCATTACATTTTGCCAGAATCTGTTCTGATAACTTCCTAGTTTGAGGATTCCGTCTTTATGGAGATACCATAGTTTATAACTATCGAACTGTTCTAGATCATTTAAAATAAGGGTTTTCCATGGTGAGAATATTTCTGGGTCTAATTTTTTTTTCACCCATACAAGTTTCAATGAATGACTTAATGATTTGATATGTGGCACTTTTAAACCACTGTTTTCAATCTGATTTATCATGACTGTTCGTTTAATTTTGTCATTTTTACCAGACCATAAGAAATTAAACAATGTAATTTGGAATTCATCAAATATATGTTCCGGCGGGTCAGGAAGAACCATTAGACAATCAATTATGATTGAAGAGCGAGTGTTTTTATAATCGTTGTTTTGCCAATAAGGGTAAGATTTCTGAAGGACCAATCGTTCATCATATTTTTGATTTTTTTAAGTTTGGTGAGGTAGTTGTTTATAAAATAGTTGTCTTTTTCTAAGTTGTATTTATCCCTAATAGTTTAAAATTGCCTTTGAAGTTCCATATAACTGGTTTCTCAGTACGGATTTTGTCACGACAACATTTTTTTGAGCCTATCCATATAATTTGGGTTTTATCGAAGTTTGCTTTTAATCCTGAGCAAAGGTAAAACTTATCTACTAAATGAAATGCAGTATTAAGAGAAATTCGTCATCTTCTAGAAATAGAGAGGAGTCATCCGCATATTGATTTAATAAATATTCTGAATCTTTTACTTGAATACCTTTAATATCAGGGTGATTTTCAAGGCAGTACTTAAAAATTCAACACATATGATAAAAAGATATGAAGAAAGAGAATTCTGCCTTAAAGCCATCAGATCCAGGCGATTTTTCATATTTTTTAAAACATTTAAACATTCATGTACACTAAGATGTCCTTCTAATGACTCCCGTTCTTCTTCGTTTAGTTTATTTAAAAATGGATTGTTTGTGTCAAAAAAAATTTCTTTGTGTTCCTGCGATGTAGAAGGTTTAGAACCAGACGTCATGTAAGTCTAAACTTTCCATAATACTTAAAGTGTTTTATTTGATTTTATATTATTTTTGTGTTTATAATTGTATGTGTCCATATCATAATTTAGTGGCACATTCCAGTCCCCGCCAATAATATAAGAAGTGTTACCAAAGCTTTAAATAACAGTAAAAAAATCATGAAAAAATTGCGGCTTGTCTTCACATTTGGTCCATACACTACAGCTAAAGTCATTCTTTGCTTCTGAATTGAAATATCTTGCACTATGAAATTTCCGAAATTATCTATGAATTCTTTGTTAATATTGTAACTAACTTTATTATTTAACAAGATTGCGGTACCTCTACTTGAGCTTGAGAACGAAGAAAATATTGCATCACATCCCCATTCAGTCCTCCATTTGCTTTCTATCTCTTTCGTTGAATGTGTATCAACAAGAAAAGTAATGTCATATCTATCATTACACCTTGAAAAAATGTCTCTCCTCTTTACTTGATCAGAATATAAACCCCCTATAATTCATACTTCCAAATTTTATATCACTCATTATTTAATAATATAGTGTAGGATGGATTCAGTAAATACTGTTATAGTAAAGATTATTGTAATCAAAAATGTAATATTTATTATTTTATAATAAATTTTATTATTTTATAATTTTATTTTATAAATCCAGGGGGCTGGCGTGGCGCAGTCGGTAGCGCAGCGGATTTGTAACCGGAGGCCCCGGGTTCAATCCTCCGTGGTGCCACTGAGTTCCGTCAGTGTGTTCTTGGGCAAGACACTTTACCTTAGCCTCGTCCGTCGGATGTGGACGTAAACCGGGCGGTCCCGTGTATCGGTCTATCCTCCGAGCACATTAAAGAACCATAGGAATCTATTCGATAATAAGAGTAGGGCAGGTTCCCGGATTCCTATGTATCCTTCCCCTCTCTCTGGGGTGGCTCTAAATAACCTATACTGTGTTGATGAGCCGTTAAACAACATTCAATTCAATTAAATTATAAATCCAGCTATAAATATTGAGTATTAATTACCAAAACTTGACATTCAAGCGGAAGTGAATTTTATAAGGATCCTAATTCGTATTTATTTGCACAAACCCATTTTACCAGGACAGTCATAACAGATAACAGTAAAAAAATATGTTTTAAGATTATGACTTATAAAGCTGAAACATTAAACTAGCATTATAAAGTTTAAAAAAAAGTAAGAAAAGAAAGTAAGCTAGCAAATAAACTGGTATATTCATATGTATAGGAAGTAGAAAAAGCCATCAAAAGCTGTCATAAATTAATTATGTTTTTAACACTCATGCGTTCAACTCTTAATTTTATTTGATATCACCCAATGTATATTACACAAGCACTGTTACAAGTTTATTGTAAACTGTCAATGTGTGCATATAAACGAAAACCTTTTTTTTCTGAACCTATTCATGTTAAACAACTATAACAAGCTTAATGAACTTCATTGTAAATATGATTTAATCTGTAATATTAAAAGCATCGTTTCTGTTTAAGTTTTAAATTATTTGCACACACATGCATGTTTGAATACCAACAAAGAATAAAACTATTTGCATGTCAATAAAAACAGAACCATGTGACATTGACTGTGTGTATATGTTATAATAATACAAGTGATTGACATGTTACTTGCCAATTATTAATCGTCAGTGAGAAATCAACCCCTATATACATGTGGTGTAGTCACACTGACTTGTCAATTAAAGCACATATTAGGATAAAGTACAATAACAGACAAGACATAAGCACAAATAGTAAAAGTTCTATAAGTCTACTTTGCCTGTGACATATTCATAGCATTTAATATCAATTTGGATAACAATCAAATAAGTTCTTTTTATTATTTATCCATAAGGCCATATAAAATTAATTCCCAGTTTAGCATCCCCGCCCGCCCCGAATATTTTATGCCGCCCGGACAATTTTTATTTTGTCTGAAAAAAAAAAAATTCAAATGTGAAAGAGTCGTCTTTCCGTGACGGAAAATGCGTTAATATTTAGCCTGAACCGGAAATACATTTTGTAAACAAATCGGACGTCGAGCAATAAGAAGTAAGTTTAATATATTGAGAACTTCAACTTTTAAAACTCACATACATGGTAGTTTATATCATTATAAATACAAATGTATGCTTTAGCAGTGACAATTGGTAATAAAGAGAGTGTTCAAAACATAATACTTCTGGTTATTAATATTTTTGTGATGTTTGATGTCATCTCAGGAAAATAAAAAATAAAAAATAAAATTGCACCCCCGCCCCAATTTTTTCCAAAATTTGGATGATAAACTGGGAATTAATTTGATATGGCCTAAACACCCATACACTTGTATATTTATCAGCAAACTTCCATACACTTGTATATATCGACTGATCTTGACCTATTATACTATCAGTTACCAAATAGGATAACTATGCATGTAAACAATGTTTTAAAAGTCTATCAAGAGTTCCCTTTTTACAACATTCACCCTGCACGCATATATGTGGTTCATAAATTTATTTAAACAAAAACATTTAAACTGAGATAAGTCGGTACTGGATGTCAACATCTGTTGAAGAGGGCACTCCTGTCAGAACCCGATATCCGAAATTATGTCTATACTGTACATGCACACTATTATATATTTACCCTCGTCATGTTTCAGTAGTTTATATAAGTAAACCCTGCTAAGTGCAGTTATTTGTCTATCAGTGACAGATAGCTAACATATGGCTAAAATCACCGAGACTTCCTATAAATGTATAGCATGCAGCAGAAAACGAAAAACAAGATGCTTTTAAAGTAAAGCTTCAATGTTTACCTCTAAGTGTGTACCATACTGCAGGCGCTTCGTGACATGGACACAGAGTACTGTGTCATTATCTAGAACGCAGAACTTCGAATGGAGACAAATGAGAAAGAACTACCAACATGTTATACTACAACTGGTGATAGGAATGGAAAAAAGATGCACTGTCCATTAGTTTACACATACATTACGATCAACGAATAAGTCACGGCCGCTGATAATAGTATACCCATATTCAAATAAGTGTTAACAATTTGTCACCAAGCATTTACGAATAAGAGCTTGCCGGTCCTTTGGGGCAATATGTTTAATTCACTAGGTCAAGTAGCTATATTTAGTACACACAAAGGTAAAGTTCCTACGCCTTAAAGTCACATGGTTTTGTTCACTTATTGCGATCTGACAGCTGCCAACCATATATATAAAACATGTATCAATTAGGCCTTTCATCATTTTTAACTTAATTTCATATACTGTAGGCAAGGAATATGATGTAGTATTAAAACGTTTATCAAAAAAGATGAAATAAACATGTACATTAGTCATGGCGATATAAATTATCCAGAATTTTTAAACAACTTCAAGGGTGATATGGGTGGAGGTATACATATATGTTACTATCAATACTGTATGGGGGAATTGACTAGAGAAGGAGGAAGCAACATATATCAAACAAAAATCGATTATAATCACTGGTTGTAGAGTTGAATTATTATGTTCATGCTGCTACTGGCTGCTCACTACGAGTTATCAGCACGTTTGTTTACAGTTTTCAATTCCATGAAAGGGAACTCCCTAAGATAGATCAACTTGTGGCATCGTTTTTCTTCACTAGACATGTTTCCTCTCCTCTTGAGAAGCTCAGCCCTACGCTTGGCAATTTCTGGTGGTAGATCAGGGACAACGCTAAATCCAGTTCGGGATTTCAGGTTCCGCATGGCACAATCCAAAACTAAATCACTCTCGATGAGGTTGCTGAATCGGACTAAAATGTTACGTCGAGTATTGTCTCCTGATGGCAGTCAATGAATGGCCTGGAATGACATACCTCTGGCCCGTTCCTTCTCAATGTGCAGGGATTCAAACATGAATGCCCTGAACTTGTGGTCTGTTGTTGTGGCAGGCTCTCTGTCTCCCCCACCCTCTATACCTCTTACAATAAGGTTCCACTTCCTTCATCAGAGTTCTAATTTTTGCCTCTCGTGTTTCATTTCCTCAATCTGGGATTCCCAGTTTGGGAGCGTTTTTTCCGGAAGGGTACGAAACTCGTCGTTGGCGTACTCAATAAAACTATCCAGAGAGTCAACCTTTTCACAAACTGTTTCAATAGTTTTCTTTAGAGGCGCCAACTTACTGTCTATTTGGCCTTCTAGCTAGGGACATGTGCAGCTTGGCGAAGCATCCCGAAAGATCTTTAAAATCTTTACACATGTAGTTTTCGGGCAAAGAATTATACCGGTCATCATCGTCCATATGTGTATGGGACATAGTAAAACCCGTGCAAAGCGTGCACGCAAAATAGTCTTATAAACACCTTTTTCGTCCCTAAAAAGGTTTAACGTGTACTTGGTTAGAAAGTTGAAACACTTACACGACTAAATATCCAAAATCCTTTCAAAATAAAATCCTTTTGCAATATAAATTTGTCCAATTACACACTGCCAAAATATCCATGTTTTCACATGCCGGAAGTTGTTGTTGTTGACTTCACGACTCAACGTCAAAACGTTAGTTATTATTGTGTTCTAAGTTAGCTATTATTGTGTTCTGAGTTAGTTATTAATATTTAGTGATAATGAATATTCTTGCACTGAGAAATCCCTATCTTTCACTCATAGAAATGTAATAAAATTAATTTTTTTTTTGAGTTTTCAATGTGTCTTAGTTATTCTACCGATTGTTTGAATATATTATTAGTGCAATATAATCTTCGCCTCTCACCGCTGTGGGTTTGAATCCCACTAGGAAATTTACTTGTGAGGTACTGGTTCTACCCAGGATAAGTGGGTGGTCTGCCTCCGCCACAAAAAAGCGACCGTCATATATAACCTTGCAAGTGTTGAAAATGACGTAAAACGCCATGCAAAGAAACAACGAAGCAATATAATCAACAGTCAGCAATATAATCAACAGTCAGCAATATGTTACAGCAATCTGCTTTTAACGATTCTAATAATCAATAAGAATGATGGCGAACATGCAAGTCATGTGGAAATATTATTGTTAACATTTAAAGAAATCAAGATTGTCATGTGTCCCTTTAAAGGCATGTAGCTGCCAAATGTGCCTATTCCACTTAATCTTTACAGGTGAAAACCAGTAAAACATCAATAAACTCTCATGCCCGGTAAAATGACCTAAAACACCATTCAAACATTCAAATGTTTCATGCGAGTTAAATATTTATCATATTTATCAATTTAATGAACTGGAAAATATTATTTGCAAGTGTAATTGCAAGATTTACAAAAGAAAAGACTGAAAAAAATCATGGTAGCAGTACGTGGTCCGAGTATTAAATTTCATACTCCATCCAACCCCTTCTCTGAGAAGCGAAAATGGGGCTGGCTGGGGTATGAAATATAACCTTAGTTTCTGTTTAAAAAGTTTGCATCTTGTGAAAATTAAAACATTTTATAGGTAATTTTAAACAGGTTATTGCATTTTTTCAATAAAAATGTTTTTAAACATGTTTTATTGTTGAAACATCCGTTATAATCTTTCCCATCGCTTAATAAAATTAAGGCAGGACCACGTAATGAACATGATACAGAAAACCAGTCAGGAACACGTAATGGACATGATACAGAAAACCAGTTTTCGAAATTAAAAGTTAATAAATAGCTCGAAACATGATACTTTTTTTTGTTGACATATTCTTTATACATAAATATGTCCAAAAGTATTTAAAGTATTTAAATACTTGACCTGATTAAAAGGAAATCTACTCACAGCTGTACCAGGCCTATCAACTGCTTCACACCACTTGGCTGATGGAGAAAAATAAATGAAAATCCCATTTACATTGTGAACATCAATTGACACTTATAATGCTCTTGAAATACAATGTGGCCTAAGTTAGGCCACCATTAAACAAGAGGTCAATGACCTTGAAGCTCTACTGATTGATTTTGATTTCAGGAAGTAGTCGCTACAGACTTGTTTTTTGAAAAATTATTTTTAGCCGTGGCGGCCATCTTGAATTTCCGGCCGACCTGAAATTTTGCTAGGATCAATAAGACATCAAGAGCAACATTCTTGTGAAGTTTCATGAAAATCCGTCAAGTAGTTTCACAGGAATAGTCGCTACAAGTTTTCATTATATAACTCTATGTAAACAAAGATGGCCGCTGACAGCCATGTTTAACGTCGAATCAAAATAATGTTTGACTGATAACCATCATGTCATGCTGATCATTTTACAAAAATTCCCATATCAATATCACTTATAGTTTTCAAGACGTAGTCACTACAAACTTCTTTTTTAAAAAATCTAATTTTAGCTGTGGCGGCCATCTTGAATTTCTGGCCGATCTGATATTTTGCTAGGATCAATTAAACATTAAGAGCAACATTCCTGTAAAGTTTCATGAAAATCTGCCAAGTAGTTTTAAAGGATTAGTCGCTACAAGTTTTTACTATATAACTCTATGTAAACAAAGATGGCTGCTGGCAGCCATGTTTAACGTTGAATCAAAACAATTTTTGACAAGGACCAACATCATGTCATGCTGATCATTTTACAAAAAGTCCAATATCAATATCACTTATAGTTTTCAAGTAGTAGTCGCTACAAACTTGTATTTTGAAAATCTATTTTTAGCCATGGCAGCCATCTTGAATTTCCGGGTGCATAAAATTTTGCTAGGATCAATTAGACATCAAGAGCAACATTCCTGTGAAGTTTCATGAAAATCCGTCAAGTAGTTTCAGAGGAGTAGTCGCTACAAGTTTTTATCATATAACTCTATGTAAACAAAGATGGCCACTGGCAGCCATGTTTAACGTCGAATCAAAATAATGTTTGACTCTTATAACCATCATGTCATGCTGATCATTTTACAAAAAGTCCCATATCAATATCACTTATAGTTTTCAAGACGTAGTCGCTACAAACTTCTTTTTTAAAAATCTATTTTTAGCTGTGGCGGCCATCTTGAATTTCTGGCCGATCTGAAATTTTGCTAGGATCAATTAGACATTAAGAGAAATATTTCTGTAAAGTTTCATGAAAATCTGTCAAGTAGTTTCAAAGGAGTAGTCGCTACAAGTTTTTACTATATAACTGTATGTAAACAAAGATGGCCTCTGGCAGCCATGTTTAACGTTGAATCAAAACGATTTTTGACAAGGACCAACATCATGTCATGCTGATCATTTTAGAAAAAGTCCCATATCAATATCACTTATAGTTTTCATGAAGAAGTCGCTACAAACTTGTTTTTTAAAAACCTATTTTTAGATCTGGCGGCCATCTTGGATTTCACATCAACATGAATTTTTGCTAGGATCAACTAGAGTTCATGGGCAACATTTCTGTAAAGTTTCATGAAAATCCATTCAGTAGTTTCAGAGAAGAAGTCGCTACAAAAAAAAAGTTTACAGACAGACGGACAGACAGACGGACAGACGGACAGACGGACGACGCACCACGGCATAAGCTCTGCTGATCTCTGATCAGTAGAGCTAAAAATTGTTTGTTTGCAGTTTCCGACCCATGGCAGGCCTTTTTCTACTATTCTCACGGGTCTGACTATCGGACCCGTTCCCAATGCCAAATATGGTTGTTTTTTCCCAATTCTGAAATAAAATTCCCCTTTTGTAAAAAAAAACCTGGAAAAAAAAAATTTGACCTGTACAAGGAAATACTATAAAAATGACAATATTTAAATATTTAAATCATGTATCATGTATTGAAACCAGGCAATTAAAACAACCTGATATTTATGTACAACTAACTTATGAAAATTCCCAATTTGAGGTGTAAAGCGATTAAATTTTTTCCCAATTGGGCAAAATTTACGGTGTAAATTTTCCCAATTTGTCCAGGGTCTTTTTCCCAAAATGGGCAGAAAAAGGCCTGCATGGCTTTTAGGGGTGGGTCGGTAAGTTGGGATATATATTTTTTTTTAACACATTCTTATTATTAACACATGCCCATCGACGACATGCAAATATCGTGTGCTTCACTAGTATTATCCATAGATTTTTTTTTTAAAAAGGGTTTAGTCAAATATTAACAGAACATGCAAAACATTTGATTAAATGTTAATTTATGGACACATGAAATAGACTTAGTAACTATTAAACAGTGCTCGACGCTAACTTTTTCGAAGTAATATTTCAAATGACAAAATCATTTGTTTGGTACAAGATATGAACATCAAATCCAGTGCATACAATCTACACTATTTTTCTATTTCATCTAAAACATATAAATAGAAATATTTGAAAAATATGGTCAAATTTTCACTTGTCCGGGGCAAGTAGAAATTTAGTTCGGGCAAGTGGATTAGACAATGACTTGCCCGAGATATACACTTTACCCAAAATATTGTTCCCACGCATAAAATTTCCAAGTTCTGGCAAGTAGAAAAAAAAGTTAATGTCAAGCCCTGTTAAAGTATAAACACTGAACTCTGTGTCAATTTCACTTCTCAGTTTACGTTACTGCAAAGAACAATATTCTCTTCAATTGTCCTTTTTGCAGACACCATCCTCACATTTTTCTCACTCACAAGGTCAGTCATGTACATGTAGATGCTTTTCATTTACTATAGGTGTCAGACCAGTCAGGAAATACTTCCGGGGCGTAGGGTGCTGAAATAGTTCCTTGAAAGAATCCAAAGTTTCTAGTTTGCATGTGTTTTTCCCAAGACGGTTAACGTAGTATGTCTGTTGTCATGAATAGTAAGTATTTTACTGTGTTTGTCAGGATTATTTCTTTGGAGAGTATGAGCACAGAGGTTAGGTAGATAGATGTGGTTTTGACAGATGTTTATTTCAAAATACGCACAGCACAGTGTGAATGAAGGACGCGAAATGTTGAAAAACTGAATCGGTGTTTTATTCCAGATATGGGACCGTTTGCTAGCCAAATGTGTTTAATACACAGAATAAAAGTGTATTTAAGCGAACGAATGTTGTGGAACTTGTGACTGATCTCCAAATATAGCCTATATTGCATTGTGTTCAATGGGCTGATTTTGACCGGTCTGACACCTAGATGGACAAAATCCATTTTTCTTATTAATGGCCAAATCCAGTTGATTTTTTCTGTGGAAGCTTGCAGCTGAGTGAGAAAAAAAAGTTGTTGTTAAATTTTTGAATTTTACAACAGAACATGTTTTTTTGCAATTGAAATAGAATGTGTGTGTTTTAGGGTGGAATTTGGGGGTCCTAGTGATTTGGAGTGGCCCTAAAGCACTTTAAGTAAGCTCTCAAGTGTTTTTAAGTGGATTAGTGGCAAAAGGTAATAAATCTGTCACAATTCCTACAACAAATGGCAATTTTATTATTTTAAGGTACCGTATGAGGCTAAAATCTGAAAATGTATCTGTAATGACATTTTGACATGACGCGTCTCTAGGAGGAGTCTTACTTTGTATCGAAAGCCTGAGAAGCTGTACATTTTGTACGCGATGATGGGTTTTACAATCTGAAACTGAAATATACAGAATTTTGTGGAATTTAGCATTTATTTTAGTTTTTTGTTGAACATGGTGTAAATCCCACCCATTTTTCTTCATTAATTCAGATGAAATCACTATGCAATGGCATACAATTGTAATTTAACACATTAATTTGGTATTTTGTTAGAGATAATGGTATAATCCACTGAAATATATACTATTCTGGTGTGTGATTCAGTTTGTCTTGCTGTTGTCCAAGACTTGAATGTATTAGTGGTCTTTAAAACTGCTACAGGCATATGGGGTAGGCTTAGCTTTTGAGTCATTACTTCAATTTTGTCTCTTTTTTCTGGCATTTTATAGCCCAACTGTATATTTTATTGGACATTGTGCATGTAAATGTGCTCCAAAGCAGCCTTATGGTCTATTGTGTGCCTCAAAATTGTTGGAATTTAACAGAATGTCTGTTTCTCCATGAAAAATTAAGAAATTTCATGCATGAGTGATTTTGATATCTATACCTCACATTATGTGTATATTTTAGTTTTGTATATAGAAGGCAATGTTTGAAAACTTTACTTGATGGAAATATACCAAACGGTTAATTTATTTTGGCCTTTTTTCTAGTTTTGTATAACGCATCGTAAAATCATTGATTTCTATTAGCCGAATGGGTCTTTGCATGCAGGAATTGAACCGAAAAGATAATAGGTCCTTGCCAAAGCATCTGATTTTCCATTCGGTCCACCTTATTGGTCAGTTAGATGTATTCGATAACTATTTTTGACAAATGTCGTGACTCTTTTAGGTGTCAGACCAGTCAGGAAATACTTCCGGGTCGTAGGGTGCTGAAATAGTTCCTTGAAAGAATCCAAAGTTTCTAGTTTGCATGTGTTTTTCCCAAGATTAGTTTCTATTTCATTGTTAAATCTAACCTGAGGTTAAAGTAGTATGTCTGTTGTCATGAATAGTAAGTATTTTACTGTGTTTGTCAGGATTATTTCTTTGGAGAGTATGAGCACAGAGGTTAGGTAGAGATGTGGTTTTGACAGATGTTTATTTCTATTGTGTGCAGGTGGTATATGTTGCATTAGTTGGGGGATCTCTGACCCAGCAGACTACTGTGTGCAGGTGGTATATGTTATATCAGGTGGGGGATCTCTGATCCAGCAGACTTTGTGTGCAGGTGTATATGTTGCATTAGGTGGGGATCTCTGATCCAGCAGACTACTGTGTTCAGGTGGTATATGTAACATCAGGTGGGGGATCTCTGATCCAGCAGACTATTGTGTGCAGGTGGTATATGTTGCATTAGTTGGGGGATCTCTGATCCAGCAGACTATTGTGTGCAGGTGGTATATGTTGCATTAGGTGGGGGACCTCTGATCCAGTAGACTGTTTGACTGTTTTTGGGGCCGAAATTCGGCCCCATTCCCCTCCCCTAAAAGTATATATTTTCCCCCTTTTCCTGTGAAAATTTCCCCTTAAAAAAAAAAAGAAAAAAAAAGAAAAAGATATATATATATATATATATATATTAGAAAATGTTAAACTCTTATACAGGAAAACAGCATACTTTTTGTAATTTGGAATGGTACATTCTTGGTGACACTTAAATAATAAAAAAAACCGGATATATAACTGATGCAAATTTTGTTACAAAAAAATCCCCTTTCCTTTAAAATTGACACAAAATTACCCCCTCTCACGGCCCCGGCCCCATTCCCCCAATACAGAAAGACGGCCCTGGTTTGCAGGTGGTATATGTTACATTAGGTGGGGGATCTCTTATCCAACAGATTTAAGTCTCATCTGAATGGCTGATCAGGTGGAAATTTTAGTTTGAAGTATTTTGAAAATTGGTTCTGCCTGGGATCAATCTCCAGATCCCTGAATCACTAAGCTGTCATACTGATCATTACCTTATGTTGCAATGGTCACTTGCCACTTCAGCCACACACACTTTTGCCACACGCCACTCCAGCTACACGCCACTCCAGTCACATGCCACTCAAACCAAATGCCACCCCAGCCACATGCCACTCCAGTCACAGGCCACTGCAGTCACACCAGCCACAGGCCACTCCAACCACACAGCACTCCAGCCACACACCACTCCAGTCACATGCCACTCCAGTCACACCAGCCACAGGCCACTCCAGCCACACAGCACTGCAGTCACATGGCACTCCAGTCAGAGGCCACTGCAGTCACAGGCCATTCCAGCAACATGCCACTCCAGCCACACACCACTCTAGTCACACCAGTCACACACCACTTCAGCCACATGCCACTGCAGTCACACATCACTCCAGTCACAGGCAACTCCAGTCACACTCCACTCCAGTCACACACCATTCCAGCCACACACCACCCCAGCAACAGGCCACTCCAGTCACACACCACTCCAGTCACAGGCCACTCCAGCCACATGTCACTCCAGTCACACACCACTCCAGCAACAGGTAACTCCAGTCACACACCACTCCAGTCACACACCACTCCAGTCACAGGCAACTCCAGTCACACACCACTCCAGTCACATGCAAGGTTAAAGTGTTAACATTACAACTAACTTTAAAAATAAATGCCACACTAATGTGATAACAAGGGATAAACTTTTAATTAAAAGAAAAACATTGCAATCAAGTAAGTACATACCAGGGACCTGAGAAGATTGCGTTTCAGATACAAACATTTAGCTTTCTGGAACTGCTCACTGCTCAGCTGTTCTTCTGTGAGATTCTTAATGCCGCAGTAATTAAACAGTAAGACAGAGTCACCATCGACTACTGACACCATGGCTGATATGATCCGCTAGTCTGACTCATCATGCGATTGAAGTCTTGCTTACTTGAACACACTGTACCTGTATGAAATTACAAATGTTTGTATTAAAGGGGCTGATGCACTATTTTCAAACACTATCTATTTAATAGGGCTCTGAAAAACTTGAAAAAAGCTGAAAGAATTATCAAAATGCCATGAAAAACAAAGGAGATATGACCTATTGAAAATGTGCAAAGAACATAAATGGAGGCAGCCATCTTTGAACGATGACGTCATCGCGCCATTTTACCATATATGGCATATTGACAAAATGTCTTTTAAAGCAAAGAAAATTACTGCAAATGAAAAATTACCATACAATTTATACATTTTAAATCTGTATATTTATTTTTAATCAATTTGCAGTGATTTTCTTTGCTTTAAAATGTATTTTGTCAATATGCCTTATATGGTAAAATGGCGCGATGACCTCATCGTTCAAAGATGGCCGCCTCCATTTATGTTCTTTGCAAATTGTAAATAGGTCATATCTCCTTTGTTTTTCATGGCATTTTGATAATTCTTTCAGCTTTTTTCAAGTTTTTCAGAGCCTTATTAAATAAATAGTGTTTGAAAATAGTGCATCAATCCCTTTAAGTCTATGTAAAACTGTGACCCCCGAGGCAGGGCCAAGTTTTTCCCTATACAAGTCTATGTAAAACATGTGACGCCTGGGGCAGGGCCAAATGCGACCCCAGGGTCACCATTTGAACAAACATGGTAACGGACCACTATCTTATAGTAAATACAAAATCTTAAACCTCTGGCTCTTGCAGTTTCAGAGTAGAAGATGTTTTAATTTTTTTCCTATATAAGTCTATGTAAAACATGTGACCCCCGAGGCAGGGCCAAATGTGACCCCAGGGTCACCATTTGAACAAACTTGGTAAAGGACCATAAGCTTATAGCAAATGCAAAATATTAAACCTCTGGCTCTTGCAGTTTCAGAGTAGAAGATTTTGTAAGTTTTTCCCTATACAAGTCTATGTAAAACATGTGACTCCTTGGGCGGGGCCAAATGCGACCCCAGGGTCACCATTTGAATAAACTTGGTAAAGGACCATAATCTTATAGTAAATAGAAAATATTCAACCTCTGGCTCTTGTAGTTTCAGAGAAGAAGACTTTTTAATTTTTTTCCTATATAAAAGAGTATGATAATGGACCTTTGGAAACGACACATACAAAATATTGCAGTTTCGGTTTGATTGAGACTGTTAATGAACAGTAGTGAAATATGCTAGCTACCACTCACGCCTTTTAGTCCTGGGAAGTATATGTAAAACTGTCATCCCTGGTTGGGGGTGAGGGAGGGGGGGGTCAAATTAGATCCCAAGGTCACCATTTGAACAAACTTAGGACAATAAGCTGATGCTACATGTAATACATGAAAGCTCTGTGCCTTGTGGTTTCAGAGAAGAAGATTTTTAAAAAAAACAATTTCCTATATAAGTCTATGAAAAACATGCAAAATCTCAATATACAAACTTTGGATCCCCAGGGCATGGTCATTTTTGACCCGGGGACTTCATTTGAACAAACTTGATAGCCTAGGCGTTAAAATTTACTTGAGAAGAAGATTTTTTAAGGTTTCGACCATATATGATAATGGCAGCCATCTTGGATGTCGCGTTGACCTAATTTAGACAAATTTAAAAAGCATTCATCTAAGGCTTATTTGGTCAAAATTGCCCAAGCGGTTTCTGAGGAGAAGTCGTTTGAAGCAAAAGTTAACGACAACGGACGATGACGGATAAGAGTGATCCCAATAGATCACCTTGAGCCTTCGGCTCAGGTTATCCAAAAAGCCAATCCTAGAGTTTAAATCTATTTTATACATTTAAAATCATTTTCTTGGAGATGCACCATAGACCAGTAAAGCATATTAAGGAATGCCCTACGCAGTCAAATTTTATAAACGGTTACACACGGTTTACGTCCCCATTTTTCGGACGCGGCTAAGGAAATGTTTTGCCTAAGAATACACCAGTGAAGCTTGAACCCGGGATCTCCAAATTCCAAATCCAATGTGCTGCACCATGTCTGATCCCGATAAAACATGGACATTGTGGCTTTGAGTAGTCAGTGCAATTCATTACCTGAATCAAGGAAAGTATAGTTTTCCACCCCGTGACGTCTCACTGCATTTGACCAAAGAATGTGTGGACAATTACAGACTGTGTGTAAAGGTTTCTTGTATGATGTCACATAACTATCAAGGCCTAATGGAAGTCAAGCGTGAGATGGGGTCCAAGAGGCAGTTGCCTCTTGGTTATGGGGTCAATGGGGTGAAGCCCACTGAAGTCTGAGACGGTCTGTGTTTGATTTTGTGAATTATAGCTTACTTGTAATACTGTTCATATTGTCATTCATTTCAAATGATTTATTTAAGTCACACAATACACGGAAGCAATACTGAACTCCTGATTAAATTATACTAAATGTTATTGATTTTGGTGTAACATATAATAAATTTAATTAAAAACAAGAGGTCAATGACCTTGAAGCTCTACTGATAGGGTTTTGATAGCTAGATTAGCATTCCTGTGAAGTTTCATGAAAATCCGTCAAGAAGTTTCAGAGGAGTTGTCGCTACAAGTTTTCATTATATAACTCTATGTAAACAAAGATGGCCACAGCCATCTTTAACGTCGAATCAAAATAATTTTCGACAAGGATCAACAACATGTCATACTGATCATTTTAGGAAAAGACGCATATCAATATCACTTATAGTTTGCAAGAAGTAGTCGCTACAAACTTGTTTTTTGAAAAATTATTTTTAGCCATGGCGGCCATCTTGAATTTCCGGGTGCCCTGAAATTTAGCTAGGATCAATTATACATCAAGAGCAACATTCCTGTGAAGTTTCATGAAAATCCGTCGAGTAGTTTCAGAGGAGTAGTCGCTACAAGTTTTCATTATATAACTCTTATGTAAACAAAGATGGCCGCAGGCAGCCATGTTTAACGTCGCATCAAAATAACTTTCGACAAGGATCAACATCATTCCATACTGATCATTTCTGAAAAAGTCCCATATCAATATCATTTATAGTTTTCAAGAAGTACTCGCTACAAACTAGTTTTTTGAAAATCTATTTTTAGCTGTGGTGGCCATCTTGAACTTCCGACCAACTGAAATGTTGCTAGGATCATTTAGACATCAATAGCAACATTCCTGTGAAGTTTCATGGAAATCCGTCTAGTAGTTTCAGAGGAGTAGTCGCTACAAGTTTTTATTAAATAACTCTATGTAAGGCCAAAAAAAAAAAATAGGTGCGTTTCCTATTGCATGCTCTAAAAAAATAGGGTCGGTAGGTAGGCATTTTGTTTTGTTTTTTTGGAGCAAGATATTGTGAGATTCTACATGTATTTATCTCATAAACCCCATACAAGTTGATGATACAGCTGATGTCAGTTTACCTCGATATATTGTGATAAATCATTGTTCAGAACAAATAAAAAAAAAGTTTGTTTTTTTCATAAAAAGTTTTAGGGTCGGCCCCTTAAAAATAGGGTCGGTCGGGCCACCGGAAACACAGGTGTTTTTTTTTTGCCTAAACAAAGATGGCAGCCATGTTTAACGTCGAATTAAAACGATTTTTGACAAGGACCAACATCATGTCATGCTGATCATTTTAGAAAAAGTCCCATATCAATATCACTTAGAGTTTTCAAGAAGTAGTCGCTACAAACTTGTTTTTTAAAAATCTATTTTTAAATTTGACGGCCATCTTGGATTTAACATCAACATGATTTTTTGCTAGGATCAGCCCCGTGTGGTTCCCGGGTGCCCCCGTTTGGTCACGGGGCAAAGAATAGGGCCACTGCAGATCCCTTTGGAGGGGTAGGCAGAGGGGTAGAATCCCCCCAAATTCATGTTCATTTTATCATTTTTGTTCATGTTCATTAAAGGTCTTCATCATGATCCCTGCATTGTTTCAGGTGCTATCTCGCTCGCATCAAAAGAGCAGTGGCAGAAAAACAATAACGTGGCTCCAGCGTAAATGGAGTTTCTACGATAGAATTTGCAGCAACTCTGCAGTTCAGGGTGAGAAGGTTCTAGGCCCATTTTCCATATTTTATCTCGATGTATATGCAAGATGAGCCTGGCATGTTCATGCCTTTTAGGCGCCATATAACCTGTTCATGTGTTCGTGCACTTTAAAACCCCAATTCAATACAATTCAATTCAATTTTCTAGGATCAACTAGACTTCATGGGCAACATTTCTGTAAAGTTTCATGAAAATCCATTCAGTGGTTTCAGAGGAGTAGTCG